>MJUU01007209.1:4630-17173 GCA_002080025.1 Modiolus philippinarum
ATTAAAAGCTTCCAACTCAACAGCGTGCCTGATGGCATCATTAAGATTAACAGGTCTAGCCTTTTTGACCCTCAACCGCATGTCTCCGTCAATCAAAGAGTCTACAAATTGTTCTTTGGCCAAGGTTTCTCGCACATCATTTGGGGCAGTTGGAAATGCCAGGTTTGCCAAACGTCTTATATCTTGACCTAGCTCGGGGAGTGTCTCTACTGCCCTTTGTCGTCTTTCCGGGCGCTGGGTTCTATACAACTCAGTCTGATTAGAGGGCGAAAGCCGTCCCTCTAATGACTTGACCAGTTCCCCAAAATTTTGACGTGCTTCTAGAGGGAGATTTCCCAAAACACCTTGGACTTGACCTCTAAGGGACACTGCTAAATACAAACCCTTTTCCCTGTCTGACCAGTTGTTGATCTCAGAACATGCGTCAAAGTGGGACTTGTAGTCAAGCCAGGGACCTTTGCCGTCATACGTTGCAGGCTTAACTATGTTTTTTTTCTTCAATTCTTTCTTCAATTCTTTTGGTTTATCATACCCTACTAGTATTTCATTATCAGTTTCTGACTTTGCAAAACCGGTGTCAGAAATTCGCTTATAGCTTGGTCTTGTTTTTGTGACGTATTTGTCTAGGGGTGATGATTGGATTTGTGCCCGCATTTCACCCGAGTCTTCTACATGTGAACCTATTTCTGTTTGGAACATCGGGGTGTCAAACCTGGTTGGTGTTTTAAGCCTGCTTTCCTCAAACAAAGGGGCATTTGTTTGGAAACCCCCTTTCACCGTCGTTCCCAAACCTATCCCCGAGACAGTTGTTCGCCGTTTTTCTCGACGGACAGACACTGGTACTTGAGATACATCCCTATCAGACTTATGGGCATTCATTTTTGCGAGCTCTTTATTAAGGTACTCAATTTTCTGACGGAGTTGAGATTCCGTCAAGTTTTCATCTGATTCATACATCAAACTTATATTTTCTTTTGGTAAGGCCATTGCAAAATTACTATAAAAGATATTTTCTAACAGATCCCCACCGCTGTCCACCAAATTTGTAGCGTGTAACCTTTAAAACAATATCACTGGGTTCGTTCCAGTTTAAACTAAGGATCTGTCAGTATTTTATTTTAGACAATAACACAAAACAATACTAAAACCAATCAACTAAGTTATGTACAGGGGCTCCTTGCAATGGATAAACAATATACAAACATCATTTCAAAACAAGTATCTTCAAAAGGGTTTAAACACTAGCTATGAACTACAAAACTAAGAAAAAACCTAAACCTAACCTCTAAGCAAAAACCTGTCTCGAACCTACCAATATTCACAACTTTCTTTAAAACACTTGCAGTCTCAAACCAAAGTCTTCTTCTGTTTCATACCATGTACAGCACGAAATGTTCACCAACCAAATGATGGTCCTTCTGTTGTAACCTCTGGGGTTTCAACACCGGACAAAACAAATTGGCTATTCCACATACCTAACTTGAGAGCCAACAATAACAACTTTATGAGGGTTATAAGTTATCGCCAGAGGGATAACACCAAACCCAGCAACCAGCTTTATTGTTTCAAAACGCTTACCTCTGTTCTCAAGTTGAGCGTGGTTTTGGACGTGACTTCCAGAACAACTTTTACTCTAACAACGCGGCCCTTAAGTACTCAGGACGCGGACGCGCCAGAGAGCACCCAGAATCAACCAATCGGAATCATCGAAAATCGCCCACTGTAATTTGTATCTATATGATCCCCTTTGACTGGCAATAAACTTTGTATAAACGGAAATATGCATCTACAGCAGCTAGAAATAATTAATAAAAATGGTATCAATCAGTATTTACTAGAGACAATAAACTGTTAACAGATTTATGATGACATTCATCGTGGTATCCAAGATAAACAATCCAGGTAAGTTTTGGGAGTACCAATGAAGTGTTGATTTCATCAGACTAGTAAAGTGGTGATTTACTGATTTCGCTACACTACCTACGCCTCCGACCTCATGCGTCCCCGCATGACCGTAACTTCATAACACCAAACACTTTCAAGAAACTGTCTAAATTTACAAACAAGCTGACACATCATACAGACTAAGCATACATCTCCTTCCTGAACTGTTTCTTCAGTAGCTCTAAAAGCTACAAAAATGTCTCAAAGGACAAAAACCAATAACAATTCTTCACAATAAATATAATTGCCAACGATATGACCACATGTCATACCAGATATGACAACATGTCATACCACTACAACACTAAAACAGTTCCACCTTAAACCCGTCAGCTTCATTATCACCAGCATTTAACTTAACTGTTTGGACTGTCTTCAAACCAGAGGGCTATTCACGAAATAGCTAAAAACGACTTTGGACATTGCTTGATAAATAACTAAATAAAGGTAAACAATAAATAACACAAAGTAAGATGGATATCTACTTTAATGCTCTTGCATTCTGTTGCTGAATTCAAACTACTGTCTAAACGGTCCAATTTGTTTCATGCTCTTCTATTTTCTCGATTTGTTTCCCGTCTTCAACATATCTGGTTATGATCTTCACCATCTTTCTCTCACTGGCTACGGTGGTCTGAGTAGCCTGGTCTCTTACACTGTCTACCTTTGTCCTTTTCCTTTGTCTTTCTGGTACTGTCTGACTGCCAATATCATCCATACAAATTGTCTTCTCATGCTCATCTGTGTTTGCCTTGCTTTCAGTTGATGTTCCCACTTTTCTTTTTAATGGGGCAGCAACTGGTTGTGGTGAACATCTCTTCTAATCGTCCTACCAATCTCCAATTCTTCGGTGTCTTTTGATGAATCTTTCGATTTCACCTCACCATAGTCATCACTGTCTACCTCCGAAACCATCCCAATGAGTTCTCCAGGGTTATATCTGTCTATATCGTCCTCAGGACTGCTATCGTCAGAGGAATCTTCAGACTTTTCACTTTTCTCATCTGGTTTGTTTGCAACTTCCTCATCATGAATCTCGACTGGCCTTGGTGCAGTAGTCAGCTTTCTATCGTGGATGTTTTTCATGTGACGTTTACGTACTCCTTCTTCTTGAAGACATTACCATATATATGACACTGGTTTTCTGTCTTTGTCTTAGCACACTGGAGAAGACGCGTCTTCAACTGTTCTTCACTCGTGAACTCCTCACTGCAAAGCGGACAGGCAGTCATCAGCGCAACCTCTTTCGTTTTTCTTGGTGTTGTTTTTGTGTTAACCATGGTCTACTCTAAAAGTGTACAATAAAACGTATATACAGCTATGTACAAAACATAAGAACTTATATCAATATACTCAACTATAATCAAAATCGCCATATCTTTCTGGGGGTTTGATGACGCGTCTAGGTCTACCCGAATCAGAATTTTGAACTAAATCCTCAACATTTTCAATTTCCTGTTCTAGATCGGGTATAAGGTCATCTATTTCCCTTTCCTTCTCCCTTCCTACAGATTCTTCTATTCCATTATCGGGAATTGTTTCCCCTCTCAGCAACTGTTTTACCTTTCTCCTCAATCTATCACAGTGTATCACTTGCCTTTCGTTATTTCTACAGCAAACAACCTCATACAAAACTTCAGATACCTTTCTCAAGATTGTAAAAGGTCCCCTCCAAAATGATGTGAATTTTGGTGTACAACCCTTTTTCTTTTGTGGAAAGTATACATAAACCTTTCCCCATGAAGCTTTCTTGTCATGATATGACTTTTGCCTAAGACTACTTTCTTCGGAATATTTTCTGACCAGAGAATGGGCCTCTTCAATCCTTTCCCTGAGTTCCCAAGCCCATATGTGAGTAGGAACAGGACTTAACCCTGGTGGCATGGCATATATCAAATCTAACGGAGTAGATGTTTCTCTGCCCAACATCATAAAGTTTGGACTAAGACCTGTAGTTTCGTGCTCCGTAGCACGATACGCCATCATTACGTGGGGTAATTGTTTGTCCCAGCCCTGTGATTGTCGGAAATATATGCACTTAACATTGTTTCAAGGGTCTTGTTAAAGCGTTCTACCATACCAGCTGATTTGAGATGGTATGGTGAAGTTCTTAGTTATGCCCAACATTGAACACATTTCTTTAAACACTCGACTTTCAAATTGTTTGCCTTGATCCGAATGGACAATATGTGGGACCCCAAAACGAGTAACTACCTCTTCTACAACAATTCTAGAAACCGTTTGTGCTTCCATGTTTGGCATGGGGTAAGCCTCCGTCCATTTAGTGAAATAGTCCGAGACAACTAAAATGTATTTGTTCCCCCTTCCAGTTTCAGGAAGCTCACCCAGTATGTCTGTTGCTATTCTTTGCATTGGTACACCTGACTGAACCATTTGCATAGATGACTGTTTCTTTTTCGAAGGATGTTTTCTCCTCCAACAGACATCACAGCCTGCTATGTACCTTCTTACATCGTTCTGTAAACCAGGCCAAAAATAGTTCTGTCTTATCTTGCTCAAAGTTTTATGAACACCCAAATGTCCAGATGACCGAATGTCATGACAGTAATTTAAGACCTGTCGTCTTTGGGACAAAGGCACAATAGCTTTAAAGTTTGACATTGTTTTACCTTTTACCCTCCATTCTCTACACAGTAAATTGTTATGAATAACTAATCTGTTCCATTGACAGTATAAAGATTGCACAACATAACTTTCCCCCGTTATGCTATCATAGGAACGCCTGGTACCATTTTCAGCCCACCTTTGGACCTTCTGAATGTCTTGGTCATTTTGTTGAGCCTCCAGCAGAGTCATATCGCCATTTTCAATAGTTTCACTGTTCGTGCTTACAGCTGTACAAACGTTCTGCACCTTCTCAGACACCCCACAGTGCTGACACTGTTTACATAGCAAACGACTCATAGCATCCGCATTAGTGTGTTTCGAACCTGTCCTATGTTGAATTTCCATGACAAAAGAGGATAAGACCTGGAGCCACCTTGCCATTTGACCCTCAAGGTCTTTAAAATTGAGAAGCCAACGAAGTGAGCTATTGTCTGTTCTTATGACAAACTTCCGACCGAGTAAATAGTGCCTGAAGTATTTTTTTTTTAACAAGAAACAAATACATTTTATTCAAAAATGTCCTGTCACATTTCCAACAGCAGCCCAGGTAGCATACTTATGGTCCCCGTTTTACAGTTTCTGTCCCAACCGGGTAATTGGGTGAGAAAAAAAATCCACTGTGTATGATTACAATAGAAAACAAAGAATACACATATACATATATTCGAACACACCTTATATATTAACCACAGCAGTAAACGAGCGTTTATCGAGTATACCCAAAATTTTAAACATGTGCCTATGGATTATCATTCATGTTTGGTAAGTATTAATCTAAATTTCCATTATTTATTATTATGTCATGCATAATTTAGTGAGAATTGTCAACAGAATCGAGTAAATTTCTGATTTGTTGGTTAATATCGGGTGTTTGGTTTGACTTTAGCTGTAAGCGAAGATTGAAATTTTCTTTAATTTCCCAACGAAACCAGTTTTTTAATTCATTTATATTAAAAATGTTATTTTCGTGTTTAATTTTATTTCTATATTTCCAAATATGCCTGAAGTATTTTGTGAAATAGACCGCAGCTAATAGCTCCTTCCTGGTCACGCAATACTTCTTTTCTGACTTTGTCATGCTTCTACTGGCAAACGCTATTGGTTTTTCTTGGCCGTTTTGTACTTGAGACAAAACAGCTCCGATACAATAGTTACTGGCATCAGTATCAAGAATGAATGGCTGACTAAAATCGGGATGTGCCAAAACTGGGGACTTGACCAGATAACCCTTAAGCATGTCAAAAGAAGACTGGCATTCATCAGTCTATACAAAATGATTCCCTTTTCTGGTTAATTTGTGTAGTGGGCGTGCTATGTCGGCAAGCCCTTCAATAAACTTTCTGTGATAGCCACAAAATCCTAGAAATGACCTTAGTTCTGTCAAATTTGAAGGTTCCTGCCATGTTTTAATTACGTCAATTTTCTGGGGATCGGTTGAAATCCCGTGTTCTGAAACTATATGACCTAAATATTCAACCTGTTTGGCAAAAAGTTTGCATTATCTTGGTTTTAGCTTCAGACCTGCAGATGCAAGTCTGTCAAATACCAAAGATAAATTTTTAACTGTACTATCAAAATCTTTTCCGTAAATGATAATGTCATCCAAATATATCAAACAGATATGCCACTGTAACCCAGCCAACACAGTCTCCATCAGTCGTTCAAACGTGGCTGGAGCATTGCATAACCCGAATGACATGACTTGAAACTGAAAAAGACCCTGTTTTGTCGCAAAAGCTTTTTTCGGTCAGTCTTTTGGATGACACTCCACTTGCCAATACCCCGAACATAGGCCGAAAACACAGAACCATTTTGATCCTGCCATTTGATTTAAGAAATCGTAGATCCTTGGGAGGGGGTACGCGTCTTTTACAGTGACCTTGTTCATGTTTCTGTAGTCAACACAGAACCTTGTCGAGCCGTCCTTTTTCTTAACTAGCACTACCCCTGATGCCCAAGGGCTTGTCGAAGGTTCTATGACATTTTTATCAAACATGTCTTTTATTGCTTTGTCATATTCGTCCTGTAAATAATAAGGAACTCTCCTCGGGGGTTCTTTAATTGGTCTTGCATTTTTAACATCAATTTCATGTTTAATGATACTGGTTCTGCCAAAGTCAGCATCATTTTCCGAAAAAACGTATGAATAGGATTGCAAAAGATGTTTCACCTTTGTAGCCTGTTCCTTAGATAGGTCTCTAACCGATTGTTCATACATTTCTTTTAATGTGGTGGGAGGTCTGTGTTATTTGCCTGGTTCGACATTGGACTAGTTACCTCGCTTACTGGACTTACTTTAGCAACAACCGTTCCTTTATAGAGTGTTTGGAATTGGGCAGATAAATTCATAAGTCGTACTGGTACCTCTTTATTTGTTTTAACTAGTGTTCTACCAACCAATGCTTTATCAGCTTTCTTAAAATAATCGCTTTGTTCTACCAGCCCAACTCTAAACAAAATATGTGATTTGTCATCTATCGTACCGTTCACAACTGCTTCTGACTGTAGGGGTAATACAACAGTTTCTGAAATTGAAACCCGGTAACAACCTATCCTGCCCTCGATATAATAAGGAATTTTGATGCCAAAGGGCTTGTCGAAGGTTTTATGACATTTTTTTCAAACATGTCTTTTATTGCTTTGTCATATTCGTCCTGTAAATAATAAGGAACTCTCCTCGGGGGTTCTTTAATTGGTCTTGCATTTTTAACATCAATTTCATGTTTAATGATACTGGTTCTGCCAAAGTCAGTATCATTTTCCGAAAAAACGTATGAATAGGATTGCAAAAGATGTTTCACCTTTGTAGCCTGTTCCTTAGATAGGTCTCCAACCGATTGTTCATACATTTCTTTTAATGTGGTGGGAGGTCTGTGTTATTTGCCTGGTTCGACATTGGACTAGTTACCTCGCTTACTGGACTTACTTTAGCAACAACCGTTCCTTTATAGAGTGTTTGGAATTGGGCAGATAAATTCATAAGTCGTACTGGTACCTCTTTATTTGTTTTAACTAGTGTTCTACCAACCAATGCTTTATCAGCTTTCTTAAAATAATCGCTTTGTTCTACCAGCCCAACTCTAAACAAAACATGTGATTTGTCATCTATCGTACCGTTCACAACTGCTTCTGACTGTGGGGGTAATACAACAGTTTCTGAAATTGAAACCCGGTAACAACCTATCCTGCCCTCGATAAAAGGAATTTTGATGTCTTGAATTTTGATTAAATTTTGACATAAATCAATTTCGGCTTGGTGGGTTTTCAAAAAGTCGAGTCCCAAAATTCCGTCTATGTTGATATCGGCCACAATGGCTTCATTCAAACACCTGAAATTGTCTGCTTGGATTTCTATTATTGTTTTTCCAGAAACCTTTAAATACTCTCTGTTAGCTGTCATTATGACTCTATCAGTAGGTTTTAATTCTGGCATGTTTGACAGTTCCGTAAAAAGGCCCGTTGAGATAAGAGTAACTGTGGCCCCTGTGTCAATTAATAAATTTGTGACCATCCCATTTACCATTTGCTTTAATAAACATGCCAGCCTCAGGTGACAGTTTGTGTACCCCAACTTTTCCAGTGGTATTGTCAGATGTTTTTGACATATTATCTTGCTTGCTCTGAACATTTGCCGCACCGTTTTGTGTTATCTTTTGTCGACCTCCGTTTTGTTTTTGAGTGCAAAATCTGGCAATATGCCCTTGCTTCCCCATAAGTATAACATGCACAAGAACGAGATATGTGTCCTTTCTCTCCGCATGCATGACATATTATGTTTTGAAGTCGTTTGGAATCCCTACTTGTTTGTTTCGATTTTAAATCACGAACCTCTTTCTGGAAGTCTGTCAATGCTTCCTGCATCGATTTTAACAGTGTGGTCGCTTCACTTTTTGTGTCTTGATTTACGGTCGACCTAACGTAGCCCTCGCTTCTTTTGAGCTCTGCTTTATGAAAAGCTTCCAACTCAACAGCGTGCCTGATGGCATCATTAAGATTAACAGGTCTAGCCTGTTTGACCGTCAACCGCATGTCTCCGTCAATCAAAGAGTCTACAAACTGTTCTTTGGCCAAGGTTTCTCGCACATCATTTTGGGCAGTTGGATATGCCAGGTTTGCCAAACGTCTTATATCTTGACCTAGCTCGGGGAGTGTCTCTACTGCCCTTTGTCGTCTTTCCCGGAGCTGGGTTCTATACAACTCAGTCTGATTAGAGGGCGAAAACCGTTCCTCTAATGACTTGACCAGTTCCCCAAAATTTTGACGTGCTTCTAGAGGGAGATTTCCCAAAACACCTTGGGCTTGACCTCTAAGGGACACTGCTAAATACAAACCCTTTTCCCTGTCTGACCAGTTGTTGGTCTCAGAACATGCGTCAAAGTGGGACTTGTAGTCAAGACAGGGACCTTTGCCGTCATACGTTGCAGGCTTAACTATGTTTTTATTCTTCAATTCTTTTGGTTTATCATACCCTACTAGTATTTCATTATCAGTTTCTGACTTTGCAAAACCGGTGTCAGAAATTCGCTTATAGCTTGGTCTTGTTTTTGTGACGTATTTGTCTAGGATGATTGGATTTGTGCCCGTATTTCACCCGAGTCTTCAACATGTGAACCTATTTCTGTTTGGAACATCGGGGTGTCAAACCTGGTTGGTGGTTTAAGCCTGCTTCCCTCAAACAAAGGGGCATTTGTTTGGAAACCCCCTTTCACCGTTGTTCCCAAACCTATCCCCGAGTCAGTTGTTCGCCGTGTTTCTCGACGGACAGACACGGGTACTTGAGATACATCCCTATCAGACTTATGGGCATTCATTTTTGCGAGCTTTTTATTGAGGTACTCAATTTCCTGACGGAGTTGAGATTCCGTCAAGTTTTCATCTGATTCATACATCAAACGTATATTTTCTTTTGGTAAGGCCATTGCAAAATTACTATAAAAGATATTTTCTAACAGATCCCCACCGCTGTCCACCAAATTTGTAGCGTGTAACCTTTAAAACAATATCACTGGGTTCGTTCCAGTTTAAACTAAGGATCTGTCAGTATTTTATTTTAGACAATAACACAAAACAATACTAAAACCAATCAACTAAGTTATGTACAGGGGCTTCTTGCAATGGATAAACAATATACAAACATTATTTCAAAACAAGTATCTTCAAAGGGGTTTAAACACTAGCTATGAACTACAAAACTAAGATAAAACCTAAACCTAACCTCTAAGCAAAAACCTGTCTCGAACCTACCAATATTCACAACTTTCTTTAAAACACTTGCAGTCTCAAACCAAAGACTTCTTCTGTTTCATACCATGTACAGCACGAAATGTTCACAAACCAAATGACGGTCCTTCTGTAGTAACCTCTGGGGTTTCAACACCGGACAAAACAAATTGGCTGTTCCACACACCTAACTTGAGAGCCAACAATAACAACTTTATGAGGGTTATAAGTTATCAAAAGAGGGATAACACCAAACCCAGCAACCAGCTTTATTGTTTCAAAACGCTTACCTCTGTTCTAAAGTTGAGCGTGGTTTTGGACGTGACTTCCAGAACAACTTTACCCTAACAACGCGGCCCTCAAGTACTCAGTACGCGAACGCGCCAGAGAGCACCCAGAATCAACCAATCGGAATCATCGAAAATCGCCCACTGTAATTTGTATCTATATGATCCCCTTTGACTGGAAATAAACTTTGTATAAACGGAAATATGCATCTACAGCAGCTAGAAATAATTAATAAAAATTGTATCAATCAATATTTACTACAGACAATAAAGTGTTAACAGATTTACGATGACATTCATCGTGGTATCCAAGATAAACAATCCAGGTAAGTTTTGGGAGTTACAATGAAGTGTTGATTTCATCAAACTAGTAACGTACTGATTTCGCTACATTATGAATGCTCCTTACAAGTGAATTTCTTCATTAATTCAGCGTTTGCCAACGTTCTTGCAAAATTCGTGAAACCGAAGACATGTTAGCTAGAACGCTGAAGTTTGAACCTGTTACTAACATGTTAAGAACTTGCTACTACATGTAACTTATGCAACGCACACCAGCGTGTAGAGAAATATTCTAACATATCGGCACACGTTCGCGCGATATATTATGTGACAGGGTCGTAATGAAGGCAACCGAAGTTTCATACTCTCTGAAACTAATCAAAGGTCGACGAAGCATCTTTTCCAACACTGAATGTATCAAACATGAACTACAAACAAGTATGATACATTTTGTGCGCATAGGAATGTGTGAATAATTGTGTTTGTAGAATAAAAAAAATACTTTCATTTCCATAATTTTGAAGACTATGAAGGATACGACAATTATTTGAAAAAGTCTGCACTGTCATGGGATATAACTAGAAGTTATTTCTAATTGAATTGAGTATATACTACTACATGGCTTACTTAGCATGTATACTGATGTTGTGTCAGTGGTGCTACTGTCAGTACAGTAAAAATATAGGAGTACAGAAAAATGGAATCAAAAATATTAGAAAAGAAGAGGAAAGGATATTCATATAAAAAAATTGAAACTGTGATTTAAACAATAGCTATATATCATTTTGACATGACAGCATTATAACTTATTTCGCGATTGAAAACGAAGGAAAAGTTTTATCAAATGAAAAGTGTTTTTACTAAGAGGATTCTGCATTCCTGTTTAGATGAAAAATCAAAAGATTTAAATTATACCTTTTTATTTTGATATTTTGCATATGCTGAAACTCAACTTATAGTAATTTTGTTGTTTGGTGTTTGAAGTATGTGGTCGTTATTAACAGGATTGATGTCAAGCAATTTCAAACTACTTTCTGGATAACGGTGTCGCATTTGACGAAAGTATTGTCATAAAAAAATGTACAAATTGGTTGTAATAAGTTTCCCATCCATGTCAGCCGAACTGACGAAGATAAATCATACTCAAATAATAACATTTTGTTGCGTGAAAAAAAAAATGATGATACATATCTCACTTAAACAAAAAAAACAAACAAAAAACAAAAAACAAAAACTGAATGTACACTATCCTGCATTCAGCAAGAGGAAACAGCATATGCATATATCCGAACAGAAATGTCTTTATAATGAGGAAATAAATGTGCAGTATCTTTTAAATGATTGAATTCATACAAACTTAAATTCATACAAACTGGAGAACCATGAAGGGGTGGGATTATTGTTGAACGGGGTGCAAAATATCACAGAACTAAAGTAAAAAAAAAAGTTTACAAGGCAAGAAAACATAAAATGTACGAACTAAAGTATACGAACTCTAATATGATAATATATGTATGATATGTATAGCTGTTAAATCGATGCCTCTTGTGGGCGGACTCAAAGAGTCACAAGGCATGGTAGAAATTAGCGCAAATGAAATAAATAGTTCCAACAGTAATGAGCAGCTCTATGATATAAAGTTACTTTCAACACTATTATCTATACAAGTCCTACCATGACCAATGAGTAATACAAATACAAAATCAACTGTACCAACCTTTGTCAAACAGTGGTGATGGATCCCTTGTAGAATTATACATTAACTTACAGTGTTGATCTAAGATAACTAACAATACAGAGCTCATTCTAACTTTTCATCCAATTAGAAGTACTATAATGATACAATTGTAAGCATATATCAGAATATGAGACAGTATCCTAAAACTCATATCTCACTGGTCAACACATATATCCAACATTGTCTCTACCAGAATACATCTAGATTTCAACAACACTTACTAAATATAACTTGGAACAGCAAGAAGTGTATATTTTCTTTTGTATTATTAATATTTTTTTTTTTTTACATTTTTTTAATTATAAAATCATTTTTGTTTAGGAGTACATAAATGGGTGGATAAGTTTTCTGCTAAATACTATAAGAACAGGCGTTTCTCTAATTCGATTTACCATGATGTAATTAATGTTTGTACGTCTAATTACTTCATCATATATTATTTGT
>MJUU01007209.1:48878-64024 GCA_002080025.1 Modiolus philippinarum
GAACCTGCTGGACATATGTAGAAATTGTAGTTCTGGAAAACCTCAACACTTTTGCAATTCACATTTAACCTTTATCTCAAACAGTTTTTGAAATAAAAGTAAAAACGTTCAAAAATTGTGAAAATTCAAAGAAAAAGCGGCAATAACTCCTATGTGGGTAGTCAGATTTTCTTCAAAATTGCAGGACATGTAGATCTTACTATGCTGACCATTTTTGTTGACAAACTTCACTTCTATCTTCTTTCAATTTCAATATATAAGACCAGAAGTAACAAAAAACTGAAAATTTTACGGAAAAGGGGCAATAACTCCAAGACGGGTAAACGGATATTCTCCAAAACTGCAGGGCAGGTAGATCTCATCATGCTGATCATTTTTATCCCCATGTCAGAATTTTGATATCTGTAATGGTTTTTGCAAAAAACAGCAATTTACCCCTATGTTCTATTTTTAGTAACAGCGGCCATGTTGTTTGGTCTACGGACATAAAAATCACAAACTTGAAAGAGCATACCCTGGTGATGATTCAGGCCAAGTTTATTTAGTATTGGCCCAGTAGTTTCAGAGGAGAAGATCTTTGAATAAAAGTTAACGGACGACGGACAGACGACGGACGCCGAGTGATGGCAAAAGCTCACATGGCCTTTGGCCAGGTGAGCTAAAAATAAAAATAAAAAGTCAGATCAGAAAAAGATAAACATAGGATGATAAAAATAGCTTTGTAAACGACAGATAATTCGGTCTACATATCCTTTCATTGTTTACTATGGTCAGGTTGACCATAGGTAACTTTAATTTGCAATTCTTCATCTTGAAGTCAGCATGAGGTCTTTATGTAGGAGTAGACTCTCATAACCTGATAGGAAGTTCAAGACAGCCCTAACAATTCACTTGCTAAAAGTGACATAATGCGCCATCAATGTTTTGTTATATCCATTGATATAGGATCATCAAAAAACACTAGAGCTGTCGCCGAATGGCAATGAATTATGCCCCCACTCATTGAACCCTGAATCAATATGGCAAGTGCAAATGTGTGTGTTGACACAATACAGGTGTTGAGAGAGTAAAAGTATGGACACAATAATGTGCCTCCCCTTTTTCCAAAATATATAAAAGGGAAGTTCTGAGCCTCAATTCTGTGGGTGCTAGGCAATCTTCCTGTAAAGTTTCATCAATTTTGAGGCACTTTGAATTTTCCAGTTTCAATGGCAACGGCAGCCATTTTGAAAATTTTGAAAATTTTGAGATCTAAAGTCATTTCTATGGGTGCTAGACATCCTTCTTGTAAAGTTTAATCAAATTTGAGGCACTTTGAATTTTCCCACCTTTTTTTCAGTTTCCATGGCAGCCGTGGCCATTTTGAATATTCCAAAAGATATGTGTGTGAACATCTACTAACTGTAAGTTAGATTCCTTTGAAGTAGTTGGAATTTGCTTGCAAACTTTCTAAAAAAACACGAATAGTTGCGTTTTTCATTGGTACAGACGGACGGACGGACGAACGAACGGACGAGCGAACGGACGGACAGACAAGGGTAAAACAATATGCCCGACTTATTGTTGTGGGGCATAATAAATATATCATCCCAAGTTTTCTTACAATTAAACAAAATGTGTCCATGGGGCATGAATGCCCCTGCCATACAGATATATCGGCAAACAGGAAGTAAATGAGCGACGGACTTGAAAAGGAGAGACACAGTACCACTCATCATACCAAAGCTTCAGAACAAATATCAAATTATTCCTGCATACACATGCTGAGAAATCTTTGACAAAAATTTCGGACCAACATACGTACAAATGGACAGATGGACAGACAAGGTAAAACTTAATGCCCTCCTCGCCTAATGTGGGGCATAAAAATAGTCACCTGTTACCCGACAATGGACAAAAAAGACAATACCACAGGGAACTCTTTGAGTTGATTTCAAGATGAATGGCAACACAAAGTGAAGCATGATACGACAGCAGCACATTGAACAAGGGTATAAATGGAAAATTGTTGGCACAAAATTAGTGTGGAAATAGTTAAGATTTGGCAAACTCCATTCCCACAAGATACTTTGGAGAGCTTATGTCAAGAGGAATCCAAGAAATAAACCCTAATAAAATCCAATAAACAAGAGAAGGGCACCTAGCCGTCAAAAACAGCTTATTCCTTGCCAGTTTGTCTTTTTTTGTGAAAATAAGACAAAGCCATACAAAATATCAATTACCAGGTAAACCCCTGAAGAAGCACTTACTAACCATACATCATTTGGTTGTATACAGAACGCAAATTTTAACCAAAGTTACATATCCATGAAATGTAGGTCAAGGTGAACTTAAAATTTTCATTTAAGTCTCAGATCTGGACTTAAACAAAAACTTTTGCCCCCTCATAATGCATGAAATACAGGTCAAAGTAACCTAATTTTTATCCTCTAACATAAATTTTAACTTGATGCACTCATGCAAGAAATGAGTCATAACACTCAATACATAACTACATCAAAATTATGTACACCACAGTCATCAGTACTGAATACACCATATTCATCAACATTGAGTAAAACTCAATCACCAGCAATGGGTACATCATAGTCATCACAATCAGTGAATATTCAACAATCATCAAAACTGAATACACCACAGTTGTCAACATTGAATACCCAACAATCATCAAAATTCAGTACACCATAATTATCAACTTTGAGAGCACCAGTCATCAACATTGATCAACATTGAAAACAAAAAAGTAATAAAAAAAAATTAATACACCACAATCATTAACATTGAATATACCACTGTCTTCAATGCTGAATACACAACAATTGAGTACACTACAGTCAACATCACAATTATCAACAATGAATACATTACCATCATCAACACTGAATGCACCACAATCATAAATTCAGCACACTGCAGTCATCAACAATATGTTCACCAAAATCATCAACACTGACTAGACCACAGTCATCAACACTTAAGGATGTTCGCTTGTCATGTTTATGCATTTCTGTGAGATTTTCGGGCTTCTTTGGTTTTATCCATTAAGAAGCTTGATAATATTTTGTTCGGTGACCCCTTATTTTTTTCGCTAATTTCATTTTATATATCTTTGGGAGCATTCTGACAAAATTATATTCAACTGGTGTTATTTTGTCACATTCATTATTGGATAAACATTGCTCATGTTAAACCTATGAAAAATGCAGAGGAGTTCAGTTTCCCGCCATTTTTTTAAACACTTGTACATCAAAAATTTCATCGGTAACCTATCAAATTTTTCGGCTTTAATTATTTCTTTTTCAATTTTCTAACAAAAAATCACATTTAATTGATATCCTTGTTATTTTAACACTGACCAGCAAACATCCTTAAGGGCATATCCAACAGTTTCTTTTTATATTGTTATATTGTCAATTTTTAGATATTTTGTGAAACAAGTACCCTGGATTCCAAAAATGACAAGAAAATAAAGGGTCATGGATCTTGTTTCCATGGGAATTGAGGTTAAAAATTTGTTATTTTTGCGTTTTTTTAAAGAAAAATCAAGTTCCAGTTTGAAAAATGATGGATAAAATATTTTCAATCTAATCGATACCAAAGTGACATTCAAACAAAGTCATTTACAGAAAAAATAGTTCTATATGAGAAACTATTTCTATTCCTATAAATCAATGAATGTGTAGCCCTTGTAACGGTAAAAGTGGCATAAAATGTCCCCATTACAAATTCAAGTGTACAATATTTTACAGACTTCTCATATTGTCTATTTTATGAAATTTTGATATCATATACTTCTAGAAATTTGCTACTCAAAAATCTCAAAAACCACATAGGTCACAGAGCTCGTTTCTGAGTAAATCTTTAATATATGCAATGTTTAACAAATCTCCCATGGGTAACACCCATAAAGTCTGCCAAATTTGAAGGTACAAATTACCTTTCCCTTGGAAACAATGGGAATTAGTTAGTGACGTTACATTTATCAACGTCATATTCCCAGAAAACATTGCATTCTTTTGTGTTTGCTATTACCTCCCCTGAAACTATTGGATATGCCCTCAATACAGTACGATCATTGACATAGAGTACAAAACAGTCATCAAAATCCACAACTGAATACAGTATGCCCTTTGTCCTTGATGGACACCAAGGAAATAAGAAATGAGGTCATGAACACTTCCAAAAATTGCAGGAATAAAATAACTCACCAGTACTTCCCTTCCTCTGGCTAGTTTCAGTAAAACAGGGAGTCTGTCTGTTCCAGCCATTGTATGTCTGTATGTAAAAGTTACAGTTCTACACTCTCCTGGCTGAAGTTTACCCTCCTGTGGCTCAATAGAAAATAATTTGTTGTCCATCACTTTCATCTGAAACACAGAACAAAAGAGAGGCTTGAATATATTTTTGTAAACTACACGCCAAGAAACTTTTATGAAAATTTTAAAAAGACAATATTTAAAAATTCCTAGATTATCATTCAATCTTTTGAAAAATTAAGGTTACAAAGGCAATTTTTATCTATGAAAATTTTATTCATTATTTTTTATTATAGTACAGTATTGTCAATCATAAAGAAAATGACCAATCAGAAGTAAAATTCATGGCACATAATGGCTAAGTGAGTGTGTGTGGACAAAGGAGGTTTGACTTTAGATTGTGATGAGGCATCTGTAATGAACCCACAAGTAACAAACCAATCAAAAGACTGCATTCATGACAAGCCAGGGACGAAGGAACTCAAAATGTAATTTTGGTAAGGGCATGGGTTTTGTCCCAACAGTTACCTACCCATCAAAAGCTGGTATTCATCCAAGGCCAAGACAATGATTTACTGTAATTTTGGGTGAGGTATGAGTTTTGAACTGAAAGGTGACCTACTAATCAAAAGCTGGTATTAGACCAAGGCCAAGGCCAAGGTCAAAGTTTTACTGTAATTTGGAGTGGGGCATGTGTTTTGTACTAAAATGGTACCTACCAATTAAAAGCTGGTATTTATCACAAACTAGAGATAAAGTATCAGGCTATAATTTGTTAAATTACTTAACTTCAAATTGACTATTGTTTTAAATCTATCACTGTTAAAGCTGTCTAAAATGAACACCTTTGAACTGAAGATTGTGCTTGGTTTTTGTCAGTGTTCTATTTTTATAAAAGTTCAGAATAGATCAGTCCGGAAATGGTTTTGACAGTCTTTTGGAATAATCTGAGATTGGTTTAGATAAATATCTAGTTTAGTAAAAGATTGGCTGGATTAGTCAATCTTTGGTTTAGACATGTTTCTAGACAGGTTTCTGGTTTATTTAGGTTCAGTTTAGACAGGTATCAGGTTCAGACAGGTTCAGCTAGTCCATTTGGTTAAAACTAGCTTCTTGGTAGGTCAGGGTTTGGTTTAGAAGGTTTTTTCTCCAGAAAGGATTTGGTATGAACAGGTTTCATAGCAAAAATTCTAATATGTAGTAAAAGTATACCTCGTGTAATTCATCTTCATCAAATTCCCCAGTCTCTGCCCAATATTCTAGTTCTAACTGTAAATCTGATGGGAACAAAAATGCCCTAAAATATAAATAGTGAAATGTCAGTAACCATATCTATCAATTTTTTCAAAGATTAGCAGAATACTGTCTATATTGAAGTCTAAAACAAATACACCAGTTGTTCAATGACAACCACATTGACGAGATATAGTGATGTCACTTCCTCCAGTGACTAGAAATCCTTTATTTTCACCTGTGACAATATGGATTTATTTAAATGAGAAAACTCAGTAATTCAACGCTATATATACAATAACACTGGTTACTTACAAAACAATTTACTGAGGCACTAAATTGGGCAATCTTCTTAAATTTTTATTAAATTACTTCTTTCAATCAATGTAGAAAAATAGCAACTTTAAAATCATTTTACCAAATATTTTATGGGAAAGTTTTGAAAAGATTTTACTGAATCAATATCTTTTTTTCTGAGACACTTTAACTTTTTAACTAAAAAAAATAGAATTCAAACATTCAGCTGATTTTTACAGAGTTATTCCCCTTTGGTGCTTGGTTTTCCACTTATAAAGGTTGAAATCGTCTGATTTTTTTATCCTATAAATACTGACCACTCTGTAGCTACAGTCCCTGTGTTTTCAAACATCAAACTAACAACACATGGCTCACTTCCGACTGGGGCCGCACTGAAGTTAAAATCTAGTATGGCTCTTGTGTATACTGGTGGACGTCTGTGGTGGCTAAAATTAGAAACAAATTAATGTTTCATAAAAAATGAAAAAAAAAGGCAATTTTGCTGGTCCCAATTCAATTCAATATAAAAAGCAAGGCAGTGTTATGTGTTGTGTATCCATTTCAAGGCTTTTTAGACTTACAGAATGAAAATAAATTAAAACTCTTAATAAGGGATTTCTCTGCATTATCAATACCTTGTTGAGGCTATCTAATTTTAGAAAATGGAACCAAATCTAAATACAAATCTTATTACCAAAATGAACTCTGATGAAATGAAAATAAAATTGCAATGTTCATAATGGTGAAGGGGAGATAACTACCTGTGTCTTGTCGCTACACTGTATCTTAATTCTTCTGCCGATGGATCTGAATCCAAACAAACATTCATGCTGAAAAGGAAAAAGATAATAATTGAATAATTAAGGATGTAGTAAGGTGAAATTTTATAAATCTACGATTTTAAATTGATACCCTAAATGAAAAGAGCATTGTTGAAGGAATAAAGTAAGCTAAAAATATTGATAGGTTATGGGCTTTATTTTCAAGACATTTCACATTTTAAAAAATGGCGGGAAAGGCTCTCTTGGACTTTTACCTTAGTATAGCATGGAAACAATATTGATTTGTTTCACATGGAAGGAAAATCTACAATCTTATAAAATCTTGCTTACTGACTTAAAATGACCTTCTGAAGACTTTGATGACAAGAAAATTGGGTGTAATGGGGCAAAATATTTTACACAGTAATACTGGATAAATACACAGAAATCGGAGTGACTTTTACAAATTGCAAAAACCTAACCTTACTAAATCCTTAATCCGAAATTATGATTACTGTCAAAATCTTGTGACCAAAAACTAATTTATTCACAAATGTGCAAAGCCCATGAATGAGTTTTAGAGTTTTCCATTTACATTTTATGAAATGAATATTTTCAAAAATCATAATGACAGTTTTTATTCTAGACATTTTCACAATGTACCAAGATATTACATGACATCGGTATCGCGCTCTTATCCAATAGTTGCAACTAAGAGAATTCAATATGTAGACGACTATATGGGAAAGACAAATAGTGAATAAAAGTTCAAGATTATATCATCTCTATTTCTGCACAACTTTAGCTAGAATGGTCTGATTCACTAGACAAGTTCAACATTTTATTGCTAATCATTGTTGTTTTCCTCTGATCTATGTTTTCTTATATCTTTAATATGTTTGTTTGTCACTTGAAGAAAAGTCTTCAGCTAAAAATGCTCGGTCAAACATCCTAGTATTCTTATTCTGTTGGATTTTAATTGTGCTGCAATTCACAATTTCATTTTTCTGTAAAGGGGTAAATTTTAGTGAGGGTGTAATTTGGATAATATGATATATCCCTGAAAATTAAAACTCGCAGAAAAAATTCCAAGATCTTATATGCAACCTTTTGTGGCATTTAAACATGAAATGGAAATAACAATATCCAAATAACTGCGAGTTTTTAGTTTCTTTATTTGGCCATTTTGAGAACTTAAGTCTCTTCAGTATAGATCTAATCAATTGAACTCAAGATCAGGTTCTTAAGTCTCATCAAAACCAATTTGGCAAGTGAATGCAGACACAATGACAGACAGACAGACAGAGAAGCTGGTTCCTAAATAACCCCCTTACTTTATTTGTAAACTCTTATAAAAATTATTGAACTTACTTGTCAAGAGAGAATAGACTCCATAACTGTTTCTTACTAATACCAACAGCGCTACCATAGCAACGTGCATCTGTAACAGCCATGACAGGAAATACTCCGGTAGTTAGGACATGACAAAGATGCTGAGGCTCTGTTGCAGTGGGATGTGAAACGGAGGCTGAAAAAAATAAGTATCGAGTTGTGTTTCCATAATTTACAATTCAATAATTCTCATCTATGGTTGTATCCTCAATACAAATTCCCTCATCTTTTTTTTCTTATTTCAGAAGGTATTATCCTTCCATGATTCAGATAGTAGTTTAAGAAATAAATTTTATGTGTAATCAAAGGGAGGTAATTCTTAGTCTTACTGGAGGAATTTTATATATATCGTTTGCTCATTAACTCAATTATTTTATGACATCTTTTTATATTGAAAAAGAATGTGCATTAAAAAGAACCTGAAATTATCCCTAAAATGTAAAATTTGATTGAATTATATACGTACCATGCAACAGCCTGGTACCTTAACTAAAGTTTCAATTCTTGTTAGGTCAAGGAACCAGATTATTACTGAATGTGAGATATTTACTGTTGTGAACTTGTATTTTCAAGTGCTTTCCTTGTTTCATGCTTTTTGTGCCTTTTGACGTTACATGTTTTGCCATACTTTTGTACTGTTGTTTATGAGGTCATGACTTGAAATATTGTTGTTTTGTTGTTGTGTTGAACTACTGTGAATGTGTTCATGTTTGTGGAAACCTGTGTTTTGTAATATTGTATGCGTTTGTATTAAATTGTGATTTTATAAACCAGGACTTTTCATGTTTAAGACCGCTCGGAAATGGACTATGAATTATGAATATGGATTAAAGCCCAAATTTACTTCACTTACCTTCAGGAGTAACCAGTTTATATGACACAGCAAACTGGTACTGGACACGCCTGACTGGTTTGACTGTCATCATTATTGTATGCTTTGAGCGAGCTGGTAAAATTCCCTCCATATTTTCAAGTTGCAAAGCTAAAACAGAACAATTTAATCAGGTTCTATAATTCAACACATACATAAAAATAAAATAATTAGAACTGGAATGATCATTTCTTTTATATGGACTAGGACATTTCAATAGCAACTGCTGATCAGTAGCTACCAGACATTACTGCAATGGAAGGTGAGGTTTGGCGCACGATAAAACAGGTTTGATCCATCATTTCTTTTGAAATGCTTGTACAAAGTCAGGACCATTATGGTTTACCATGTTTTCGGTAGTTTTGCATCTACTTTGTCCTTTTACACTTTTGATTAAAGGAGGTAGACCTAGGTTAAGGGACATTACTCTTAAAAATCATGTGTATGTTTGTTTACATCAATTTCATAAATATATTCTAAGCTTCTAATCAACACAGATGTTTTTTTATTCTTTTTCAAATAAACGCTTTTAAAGCATCGATGAATCTGGTTGTTTCAAACACCTTACTGATTTAAAGAGTTACCTCCCTTAACCTAGGTCTACTACCTTAAGAAATAATTCTTGGGTGCCAGTGGTTTGTTGGAGATTTACATATGGGTGGCCATTATTTTCGTTAATATTTTACCCAGAGCGTAGCGGCGAACATGAATTATTTCGATTCTAATATGACATTTCATAATCTGAGCGGACCTATAGTGTACACGGTAACGACAGCCATTGCTTCAGATTTACTGACGTTTTTGTGCACAAAACATATTGTGACGTTGTCAATTTCAGCGTAAAGACTGTTGTGAAGTCGCTCATTATGTTATTGGAGATTTTCATATGGCTAGTCGTCATGGTTTCCATTTTTCTATATTAGAATTGGCTATTGACAATTCTGTATGGTAGTTTTGTTGTTACACCATCCAACATTTTATACAAAATCAGTTTTGATTAGATGCTCAAAATTTCATAACTTCAAGTAATATTTGATGTCATATGTGGTATTTCTGGGTCTCACAATTAGAATTTGATAACAGTCAAGAAGAGACTTGGCTGCATCAACCAGCAACCTGTCTAAACCATACTTTATCAATATGCACTGAACACCTGTTTCATCCAAGTGAAATATAAAATCTAAGAAAGTTTTGGTTTTGACTTGTTTCACTGTCAACCAAGTTTACATCTCCATACCATTTAGAACTCACCAATTTTATCATCTTTTGTGATTTCCTCTGGATAAGGTCCATTCATGGTCTGATCTATAAATAGTTTATAATGGAGGCTACATGTACTCTCGTTGGTAATGACGAGTGTCTTACAAGCAGAACTTCCGACAACTACATCACCATACTCAATGTAAGTTTGGTCAGCCTAAAAAGACAAGAAAATTTCATTTTTACATCAAAACTGACTGAGGGTCACATACAAACAAAATTTATAAATGTATTTAATTGTAAAATAAATTGATCTACTTTAGATGAAATTAAGATACATTGTACTTCTGTTAGGCCTATAATTGGGGAACTACATGTATCTCTCCTCCTTTTTATTTGTTATATAATTTTCAATCATACATTCAGTGATTGATTTGACTTTTTAATTCTGGCTTAAAATAATCATTTTATTGTAGTTTAACTGGGTCTCCACAAAACACTTAAATTATATTTTAATTGAACAGCATTTTGTGTGCTTTCCTCGGATACAGAAATCATACAAATGTACTAAAAAATCTGTGGAATCAGATTTTAAATTAGCACTGTTTTAAAACTTCAAGATGAAGAACAACAATGAAAGCATTGTTCTATTTGCTTAATCTTACAATGTATTTATAGGGATTTTGTCTCATGTACATTTATTCCATAGTCCTTCATTTGTTTTTTTATTCTGTTGACTATACATTTCTACAGTTGGCTGATTTCTTCATTACAATTTCTAAACATACTAATTTCGATATATTCATAGAATATTGGAATCTTGTGGAAATTAAGTTATTGCTGATATATTTCCACAGGGATATATAATTTGAAATTTACCCTGTTCATTATACTAGCTTCACCATGTTAGGGAGAATGCCCCTAAATCTGGAGTCCCTGATCTTCTTGCTGCTATGATGGTCCTGTTGGGCATGCCTTTTTTACATTTTTTGGTCAATTACATGTATTCCTTCTGTTTCACTACATTGATAGATGTTGTTTTTATTCTTTTTGTAAGTATGTTGCATTTGTCTGCTTAAATCTTTACCAAACTATTAGACTTGGTTTTATATTAAATCCTTACCTTAATATCCCCTATAGTTCCTTCACCAATAGCCCTGATGGTGAATTCCTTCTTCTTACCACCAGATGATGTACTACTAAAACCCTGTCCCCATACTATCAGACTTGGTTTCATAACATATTTCTCCTCTGCCTTTGGTACAAATGACCATGTGTGTGTCTGTGAACAAACATAAACAGTCATTAGATATGGGTCCTTAAGGGGGTTGGTCAGTGTATAATTTGAGTAAAATAAAAAGTCCTTAAGGGGGTTGGTCAGTGTAAAATTTGAGTAAAATAAAAAGTCCTTAAGGGGGCTGGTCAGTGTATAATTTGAGTAAAATAAAAAGTCCTTAAGGGGGTTGGTCAGTGTATAATTTGGGGAAAATAAAAAGTGCACGTGGCTTTGTTCAGTGTATGAAAAAATAGAAATTCTCATGTACAGGTACATTGTAAGTAGCATGCTTTGTAAGAATGTATGCAAAATATCAATGATTGTGTATTATGTACTAAAAATAAAAGAAGGTAATGCATGTTGTATGAAAATACCACCCTCTTAGACAAAGCTGAAACAAATGTACAATTTTTTCAGGATGAAATCTGTGAGTTTATTGGGAGAATAAAGCAGAGAAAACAATACTTCTGTTCATGGAAAACAACACTCATGGATTGTATCCCCTTTTGAAGGCATAATTGCTGATGTATTTGGGAATTATTTATTGTTTTCTGTTTTATTTTAGGCCATTTTATTTCTATATTTAGAATAGCCTATTAACTCAGTTTACTACTACTTTCTATTGTATTTGTGTATTCTGTGTCATAGCATTACTGCACTATTTATTAAAATATTATGCAGATTTTGTGTTTAATTACAAATTGCTTCACAGTATTATATATTTTACTTGTATGGGTTTTGCCTAATCAAGAAATTTTTCATTACTAAATCTGGATGAGGGGGTGTGCCTTCGAAAAAAAGTGTTTTCTACTAGTTGTTTTTTGTCTTCTGAAATAAGGCAATACAAAAAACAGGTGGACACCTTAAAGTTGTCATAATTCAAGGAGAAAAATGACTGATTTGTTTAGGCACTATCTTTTTCTTCATTCAAAGAATCTTGCCACTATTTGAACTATAAGTAACTTACTTGATTTTCATTTGGCTGTATTATACCAGTATCTGGAGTAACTGAGAGTAACTTCCTGTCAGAAAACTTAAACTTCCATTCAAACCTATCAAACGAAAATACAAATGTATTATTTGTTATAAAAGTACTGATAGTAAAATTCTCCTACTGCAAAACTTTTACACATGTAATTGGACCCAACAAACTAACTGACATTTAAAACTGTTAAGGTAGATAGACAGTAGTATTCATTCCTTCAGATTTTGTTGCAAGTCGGCATAACTTAAAGAACCAATCCTACTTACCCAAAATCTGACATAAAAAGTTTGGTTCACCATGTTTGCTTTTTCTAGAACTGAGATCAAAGTTTGCTCATTTTTAGCCATTTTTTTCACCTAAATTTACATAGAATGCACGGGGAAAATATAGAAAGGCAATGTTTAGCTTAAAAGAAATGAACTTTTTATCCATGAGAATTTGATGAATTTTTGTGAACAGATAGTTTATGATGTAATTTATTGGTTACAATAAAAAAAGTGTATATGTCACCATGCTTTTAATGGAGATATTTTATAAAGTTTCCGGATAAAACATTATTTACAGGAAAAGGGAGTTAATTCGCGGCAAAGTAAACGAAATATGACATTTCATATCTGTCATCCAATTATGACGTCATAAATGGGAAAGCCGTCAAATTACTGTTCCAGCCCGAAAATCAAACCTATCCCGTATCCAACTGTTTATTTTTCTAATGCACAATTGAATCGCACAGCACAACAGTGTCTATCTACCTTAAAGTAGTGCTTAATTTAGGCAACCATTTTGCACTGCAAATTCAAGACTGAGCAAAATGAATTTAATTTTGAAACCTGCAATAAATAGGGTTACCTACATGTAAATACCATTAACCGTGAAAAGGCTTTTTTTCTGCTACCGATAACATCTTAATCAATTAAATTTTTACCATTAAACGCCAAAATTATTAGTGTGATTTGTGAAAGGGCCTAAAATGTCTTACCCTTAACGTCATATGACTGTAACATTACGTTAATCCTCAGAAGACTACCCCCATTCACACCCTCAATAAAGGATGGCAGGAAAATTTTCCAATTTACACTACTCCTTCTGGAGCAAAAGTGCTGTCAGAACCACTTCCTAGTCATGACTGTCACTATGACATCATTGAAAGATATATGGCACAAGTGAAAGTTCATAGAAGTTTAAGCTTGATTTAAAGTCTTCATTGATTTGACATTACCAATTTTTACTTTACTGTAGACTTGGATATATGCCATATACAGAACAGGACAGACTTGACTTTAGTAATAATAGTGTCTTTTGTTTCCTCAGTATGTTACTGCTTTTGTTTTAAGACATAAATAAAGACAAATTTCAAAGCAAATGATACATTTACCTAAGAGGTATCCTTGACACATTTTTAATTGTGTATGTTTGTTTTGATGAAGTTCCAACACATGTTTCTCTGAAATACAAACATCCCTCCGAATCTAACAAACATTCAGGTGACTCAGCTGATCCCCAGACTTCTAATTCCTGTATGAAAATTTCAAAATAGATAAAACAAGAGCTGTCGCCGAATGGCAGCCAGTTATACCCCCGCTCACACATGTGGACACAGTACAAGTGTGGACACTATAAAGGCATTTACACGTTAGAAGAGAAAAATAAGATGAAAATAATCTGAGAAGGATGCAGGACATAAAGATGTGTAGTTGCTGAGAAAAATTTGACTAAAAAGTCGAACTTGGAAAATGAAAGAAAAAAAATCAAAGTCGTAAAACTGAAAGTAGTATAGTAATATGGCTGAAAAATAAAGGAAATGCAGTAAACATGTAGTACCCTATTTTGAAGCTCCATGCCAAATATCAAGTACCTGTCATGTGCAGTTGCTGAGAAAAATGTGACGAAAAAGTCACAATTATGAAAATTTAAAGTAAAACGGCAGTCGGTAAAGAGGAAATGGTCATTCCATTTGGCCGAAAAGGGGAGGCATGGTATAGGACCCATACTGAAACACAATACCAAATATCAAGTGGCTGTCGTGTACTTTCTGGGGAAAATGCGGTAAAAAAGTCACAATTTTGAAAATGAAAGTAAAACAGGCACAAAGTCGGTAAACAGGAAGTGGTCATTCAATTTGGCCAAAAAAGTCACAATTTTGAAAATGAAAGTAAAAAAGGCACAAAGTCGGTACACAGGAAGTGGTCATCTGATATGGCGGAAAAGGGGAGGTGCAGTATAGGACCCCATACTTGAAGCACCATACCAAATATCAAGTGCCTGTCATATGTGGTTGCTGAGAAAAATGTGACGAAAATATGTGACGGACGGATGGAATGACGGAATGACGGACGGACAGAGGTAAAACAGTATATCCCCTCCTTCGGAGCGGGGTTATCAGTAACAATATCTGTTGTAAAAGAAAAATGTATTGGATTTTTATTCATATTTTTTTTAATAAAGTGACCACATTTATAACATAATTGTCCACTAATATATCATAAATGTGACCATGATTTATACAACAAAACATACATTTAACGAGTATTTGAAATTTAAGGCTATTATTTAAAATAAAATAATAGCTTTCTCATCCAACCTTATGAATACTAATGAGAGGCCAAAGCTATCCTTATATTTTTATACATAGAGAAAAATGCTATAAATATTGAAGAAAATAACCAAAAATTAACAAAAAATCAGTGGCTGAAAAAATTTGCAGAAGAAGGGGGAGAATCTTTGAAATTGTTATATTACATGTACATGTACATCCTAAATTGCAAAACATTCTCCATTAAGGATGTTCGCTGGTCAATTTTAAAATAACAAGGATTTCTATTAAATGTGATTTTTTGTTAGAAAATCGACAAAAAAGTAATTCAAGCCAAAAAAA
>MJUU01007209.1:77364-102200 GCA_002080025.1 Modiolus philippinarum
TAAACTTGAATGTAAGTCACTCAAGCAGAAAATATAGGTCAAAGTTACCTAATTTTGCCTGGATGCTGACCTACCATCAGAGATGCATGCACATGTAAGATTAAATGATTCTACCATGTACAGTGACTGAGATCTGAACTCGGACGTAAACTTGAATGAAAGTCACTCAAGCAGAAAATATATGTCAGAGTGACCTAATTTTGCCTGGATGCTGACCTACCATCAGAGATGCATGCACATGAAAGGTTAGATGATCCTACCATGTACAGTGACTGAGATCTGAACTCGGACGTAAACTTGAATGTAAGTCACTCAAGCGGAAAATATAGGTCAAAGTGACCTAATTCTGCCTGGATGCTGACGTACTATCAGAGATGCATGCACATGCAAGGTGAGATGACCCTACTATGATATATCAACTCAGACATAAACCTGAATGTAAGTCACTCAAGCAGAAAATATAGGTCAAAGTGACCTAACTTTGCTTGGATGCTGACCTACCATCAGAGATGCATGCACATGCAAAGTTAGAAGATCCTACCATGTACAGTGACTGAGATCTAAACTCGGACGTTAACTTGAATGTAAGTCAATCAAGCGGAAAATATGGGACAAAGTGACCTTATTTTGCCTGGATACTGACCTAACATCAGCAATGCATGCACATGCAAGGTTAGATGATCCTATCATGTACAGTGACTGAGAGATCTGAACTCGGATGTAAACTTGAATGTAAGTCACTCAAGCGGAAAAGATAGGTCAAATCGACATAATTTTGCCTGGATGCTGACCTACCATCAGAGAAAGAGATGCATACATATGCACAGTTAAGATTATTGCACTATGTTTAGTAACTGAGATATGAACTAAAATGTAAAACTCAAGCAGAAAATATAGGTCAGAGAGACAGAATTTTGAGTTAACCCAAGATGCACCTGCATGCAAAGTTTGATGACCCTACACTGCATAGTTACTAAGATGTATACCCAAATGCAGACGCGGACACTGATGCGGACGAGGACGCAGTTCCCCTCAACTTCGTTGAGGCGAACTAAAAATAACAAAACATCAGTACTAAACATCCATATATCAGTAATTTGTATTAGCTTCTGCAGCTGATATTTTCCACCCTGGTAATTACTACTTCCTGAATATGGAGAAATGTTGCCCAAAATAGTACAAATGCTTCTACAAATAAATCATAAAATTTACCAATTTATTGAAAAGTTATTTTAATTTTTCAAAATTTTTTCTATGAAACTACTGTCTGAGTAATTGTCAGTAAAAAGAATAATAGCTTCTTACATGAGAGCAGATCAAAGATCAGGGTATCTTTCATGAATGTAAGAAATTCTGTCTTTTCTCGAGTGGAGCGCAGCAAAACGAGAGAATAAGACGATTTCTTACATGAGTGAAAGATACCCCGATCTTTGATTTTGATCGAATGTAAGTAGCTATTTCTTCCGTAAAATACAACAACAAACATCTGGAAGCCTATACTGTGTGAGTTACGTCGTTGCCATTTGAGTGTACCTTACATTGAGACGTCAGGTGTTTTATGATGTATTGTCATGGTTACAATTATTGTTTCATAAATATGAATACTTTTGGTTGGTTGTTTACCCATGTGAGACGAGGTCGCGTGCATCGATCTCACATGGGTCGTCTCACACTGTAAACCAACATTTACGGAAGAATAATAGAAGTTTTGACTCTGATACTTTGTATACATGTATATTATCTCCAATAATGGGCTCACTTACAAGGAGCACAACCATTATTGTTGAAAATATACTTTGTATCAGAAAAAAAAACTTTCACTATTCTACACATGTATAATGGTACTTAGATATAACAAATACATATGGCTTGCTGTAAAACATAAACCTACCTATTCCCTCAAGTTTAGTGACTTTCCCCATACTGAAATCATTTCCATATTTACATACTGCATCTGCATCATATACACTGGCATTCTGTAAAAAAAATAACCCAGTATCATTTTGTAAAATTTTGCTTCTTTCAGAAAATGTTTTGAAACAGCAAAGATGCAATACAGAAATTTGGCATGGATAAAACTTCTGAAATAAAGCCAGCAAGTCTTTTAATTTACTTGTTGATGATGGGATGAAAATTTAATAAATTATCCACAAGGAATGACTTTTTTATCAATTTATCTTATAAGCAGATGTGCACAGTTTTTCTAGCTTACCACTGTATATTTTCTATACCTATTTGTAGAGGTTTTAACCCATGAGAGCATCAATTCAGAAAATTTTAAATTCAATTATTTCTTCCATTCTTAACATAACAGTCATTTGTTTATTGCAATTTGCTTTTAAGGTAATTCGAGCCTAATAAAAATATCAGACAGAATTTCTTTATTTTAAGATATTTTGTACGTCTTAGTCCATTTGTTCAAAAAATAATTCACCGATCATCTTTTCCTGTTATCAGGCTTTGAAAATCAGGCCAAATTCAGTATTTTTCAGGGATATTTACAAAGAATATATAGGGATGTGTGAGAACATGCTTATTGCTTTGCTTTCATATAAAGTAAATACCAGATAGATTTTTTCTTTATTTTTTTACATTTCAGAGGTATATACAATGTACTTAAGCTGTATGTTAAGCTTAATAAATATATATGTCACCGTTTGATTAAGAGAGATATTTTATATAATTTACGAAACAGACAATACATGTATTTACAGGAAAAAGGAGCTAATTCGAGGGAAAGTGCATGCCAATCTATTATGACGCCACAATGAAAATGCAAAATAAGGAATATTCCGGCTTGAAAATCAAAAGTGAATTCCGTGTCCGACTTGTGTTTTGCAAATGCGCCCATCCAATGCGCTGTGTATTAGTGTCGATCTACCTTAATGTCATAAAGATGATAAACAACAACATCAAAGAGAATTTGAACCTCTTTGTTGGTTTTAGGTATGTTTCACGAGTCAAAACCCCTATAAGCCTATAAGCATTTTTAAAAGTTTGGAGGTATGGCCATAATAAAACAATTACTAGATTCTTTTCCATTTTTCCCAAAATTTGGGACAGGCAGGCAAATATATTCTATATTTTTTTTATGGAAAATGCTGTCATTTAAATAGAAATTAACCCATATTGGTAACAAAAATCAAAATAAAATGCTTTGAGGCTGGTGAAAAAATCTGGGGGGCAGGGATGAGAATCTAGGGTATTTTTTATTATGGCCTATGAATTTTTTTTTATTTGGTCTGACTTTGGATGTAAATTTCTACTCATTAGCTTACCTCTGGTTTAAATGTTGCTTTGAATTTCTTCACTTGTCTTGATTTTAATATGGCTGCTGGAGGTTCTATAGTAAATGGATCTCCTACTTCCCACTCAATTTTTGTTTCAAGGTCACTAAAATCAAAATAAAGTTACATCATTTATATTGTCAATAAAATTCACAAATTCACTGTTGCTAAACTTGTTTGGTCTATTATAAAATTCTCAAAACATTATAATGTGATGCAGGTATTTGTTATATTTATGTTTATATTAGTGTATTTATGTGAAATTTTTAGTTATATTTCATCAGGGAAGGAAACTCATCTCAAAATGTTGCAAGCCCTGAATATAATATTTGAATATCTTCACTAAACATGTATACATTTTTTTTTTAAAAATAAGCCTTCCCTCCTAAAATTGCCCTAAACAGGCTAGCTCTGTTTCAATATTTCATTTCTCAAAGGTTCTCAAACAGTGTGGACTATGATCATTTTTTAATCTGTGCAGTATCAGAGGTAGAGTTTAATATTTTTGTAGGGAGTGACGAATCTTCATGATTAGTAATGATTTCAAGACTCCTGTAAATAATTCCATGTGATTAATGATCTGGTTTTCCCACAAATTATTTAGGGGGCAATGAGCAAAAAAAAAAATTTCGTCTCAACAGTAATGAATGAGAAATATTTTTGGATTATCTCACTGTAACAATGGTCAAAGGGGAGATAATTATATAAGCATATCAATAAACCCCCTTTGATATTGAAAGTAAAATTATCTTCCCTTTCACAAATTATAGGGTGTATTTCTTTCGTCAGTTCTAGACATTCGGAACACGTTTTGATCAATGAAGTGCACCAGAACAGTGTGCGAGAACAGCCAGAACACTGTTCTGCATGCACCATCTTTTTCGTTAGTACAGACAGAATCCAAGATGGCGTCGTTTATTGACATCCTTTGAGATCGCGGTTTTGTTTTGCTAACCAGAACATGTTTGACATCCATTGATGAAATTAAAGTCTAGAATAAAAAGAAGCATTAAATTGTCACATTTTAAAACTTAAGTGAACATTGGCAACATTCTAAAATTGTCAAAAATATTTTTTTTCTGATGTTTGATTTTTCATTGGGCAATATAAGATTTTTGGAAGCTCCATTAAACATGATGAAAATAAGAGAAAATACTCACAATTATTTTTTCTTAACTTTCAAAATAGCTTCTTTTTTTAAATTTCTGAAATTTGATACCAAGTCTGGATTATTTCAGGGCTATTCCAGAAAAATTTATCACCCAGGGGGGGAACGCCAGTTTTATTTTTTCTCTTGGTCCTGGGGGTCAGTCTGATGTTGACTAATGGTAGAAATAATATTTTTTTCTTTTGGTGGTGGGGTATAAAATATATGGCGTTCCCCCCTGGATGGTAGATTTAAATGGAATAGCTCTCAGGTGGAGTAAAAGGAGCTAATTTTCAAATAAAAAAGCTTTTCTTAAGACTTTTACATTTTCATAGGCATGGAATAATTACAAAGAATCTAAATATCATTTATTTTCACAGAATATGGTAAGTAATTTTGATGATAACGGATCAGTTCAACAAAAACTATCCGATCTTGAAACTGTCCACCATGTTGTGTTGTGATGACTGTTCTTTTTCACTTCATTGACCATGGGCACAGAGGATGTTCTAAACTGATGAAAGAAATACACCCATAGCTACCTTGGTAAAGGGAAGTAATTCACAATTTTTTTTTCATAATGACCTTGACTGATACCTGTATCTCAGATATCTTGAAATATAAACTATCACATCTTACCCAGTATTAGTTACATCAAATATGGTCTCTACAGAATCTTTGGCTGCACACATTCCAAAATCAAGGAATTCTGGGATAGCTATGTCTATTTGTGGAAGTACAGCAGTGATTGGAACTTCAAATGATCCATCCTGAAATTTAAAAAAAAACATGTTATTTCAAATGCAAAAATGGATCAAATTCAGATATCAATGTGTACAATCATCATTGCTATCGTTAAAAAAATTACATCACATGCACATAAAAAAACTCCATTCATTGTTGCTATCTTTAAACAATTTACAAGGTGTGTACACTGTACAATAATTATTGCTATCTTTGGAAAATTTACATAAAGCTGAAAGTTAGCAAAATTTTCAGAAATACAAAGCAGTAAAATTTCTGAATTCAAGAAATGGAAATAGATTGATGCAAAAATGTCAGAATTAAGATTGATAGGTCAGTGAAAAAAATTTAGGGAGATCATTATGAGATCGGATATATGCTGTGAAGTTATCTCACAAAAACAACATATTTATAGCATGAAGGGATAAACTCAACACCCAAGGGAAATAGCTCAAAATGTTTCAATTCAATAATAATCCATCTTAGTGATCAGCATCTTAGTTCATTTTAGTTTTTGTCAAGTATTGCTAGATTTTTGTATTTTCAGGTGAATATACAAACCTTAGTGATTTCAAGAATCAACCGGAATTTTTCAATTGTAAGATGATAAGATGGGGTTATATTGACACCTGAATTCTTAAAGTTGGGAAATGCATTTTTTTTAAATATACAAATTGATATATTCATGCTTCATACCTTAAATATGAAGACAATTTGAATGTTATTGCAGGTTAATACCCTCAAGCAAGGCAAAAAAAATATTTGATTGTATGTTGCCCAAAGGGCCATTCCAAAATTAAATGCATCAGAGAGGGGGGTTTGGTGCGTGTGGGGAGGGGGGGTTCAGACAGTACAGCAATTTTAAAAAGGACCCACTATGCATAATTTTTTTTATTTCTTTTTCTGTGTATTTCTACAGTGGAAGTCACCAATATACCAATGATCCATCAAATACTTTCCACACCCCCGTACACACATACAATTATTACTGGGACACTCCCACCATAACACACCTACCTTTGTGTGGAATTCAATGCCATCTTCATAAACAACTTTCTCAAGTGGACGGAATGTGATTGGTAAAGAAAAACTGGTCCCTGCACTTAAAACAACTGGTTTAGGATAAAGTGTTGTATAAAATCTAGTCTTTGGGTTTCTGTAAAATATAAACAGCAGCCATTATTTAAATAATTTAACTTCACAAAAAATACACACAAATAGAAAAAGAATTAATTCTGGTTGTTTTGAAATGCCTTTGTGTTTTTGTACATTTGAATTCAATTTTGATTAATTTCATGGAAGATGAATGGACAAAAATAAAGTCTCAAATGTATCAGATTATTGTCATGACAGAAATCTGACATCTTTCTCAAATAGCATTGATTGTGCAGTTTGTTTGATGGGATATATTTACAGAACATCATAGTGAATGGTTAAAATTGAAAAATGAGAGGATTTTAGCGTTTCAACACTTCCATTACGAGTAAGGACATGGATATAGCATTGTTCGACACCTAGCAATGAATTCTGCTCAAAATGGTGCTAGGGGCCACCTTGAACTTACTATGAGGCACAAGAAAAGTTTATTGTTGAAGGTCTCATGGTGACTTCAGTCATTGTCCCATTACTTGCTTACACCATGCATTTGTAGAGACTTTGTCTCGTAAGCACTTACTCCATATACTTTCATTGTTTCCTTAGACATCATTTTTGACATGATGAGTTGTGCATGCATAGCAGGAGATGCTTACCCTGTGGAAGCACCCATTCTCATTTCTTGGGGAGTTCATGTGAGCATGCCAATTGCAAATTCTCATACATTTATTTGTTTCAGCTATAAATTATCCGAGAAAAAAAGAACTCTAAAATACACGAAAATAATAATTTCACATTATCTTCTTACAATTTACTCTTGTATTTTTAATAAAATAAAGATTCTTTTAATATTCTTAGAAACAAAAATAAATAAAAATAAAAAAATATGTTTTCTTAAATTTCTGATCAATAAATCATTTTGTCTATGAAGATGTCCATAGTAGATGTGTTAAAATTAAACTTAAGTCCTTAAATCAAAACCATTCCATTTCCTGTTATAAACTTCAGGTGTACATTAAAACATGATAAATCTACCTGTATATCACCTGATTCAGACTTTTGCAATCAACAGACACAACTGACCAGGTATTTTATGGCCCTGTTAATTATCTCTGGGGTCATAAACAAATCATTAGCAAAAATGCTGAGCCAGGCTCAGCATTCAGATTATGCTCAGCATTTATCAGTGTATGCTGTAAGCTGTACTGTAGCTCTATCTGTTAAATAAATTATAAGACTTGAACATCTATGTACACAGCATGCCCACTTCTTTTTTGCAGTTGGGGATACATGCACCCTTTGAATTTAAATTTTTCAGTACAGTGTGTTTTTTAGGGTTCATAGGCATACCAGTATCTTTATCTCGCTACTTAAAATGGCTTCGCAAGGAACCAATTAAGCTGCATAACATATACAAATTTTCTGATTTGTGATATCGTAGATGCATGTGTTCTAATGTACATGAATTATGTACTCTAGTACATTAATGGGCATGCTGATACAATGTTCTGAACTTTCTTGGACTTTAACACACTGTCAGAATACTATGCTTTCTGAAAGTCTGTTAGTCTTACTTGTATTTAATCTTTTGTGTTTTGACGCTGACATTCTTAAGAACTATATTTTTTGTGTATTCTCTTCCTGGTTCCCATCCCTGCCATACAACATTGTTTATAACTTCTATTCCATAATAATTATTCTTTAATATCTTTAACTGTCTTGGACTTGTTGATGGTTCCAGCTTGCTAGGGTCAGTGGGAACTGGACCCACTTGGGTCATTTCTAATACAGCTGGCATCTTTTATTCTCCTCTGAAAAAAAAATCTTATTATTAATATTCAAAATACATATATGTACTAAATACAAAATATCTTGAAATTTTGATAAGTTGTTAATCTACCAATTTTTTTTTAATTTGTAGTGTTGGGAATTGGATATAACAAGAGTTGTCAGAAGACAACATAGCTTGCCGGGGATTACAGTAACCTCAATGCACAATAAATTCAAAAGTATTAGAAGCTTTCTTCACAAGAAAATCACATATCAAATAGAAACACCTTATCATTAAACAACTTAATTCCAGAAGCAAAGTTAAAGTTTAAAAAAAAATGCCCTAAGGTCAAGGTCAAAATGTCTACAAGTATGGTACCAGAAGAAAGCTCTCATCATAAGGAAGTTACATACCAAATATAAACACCCTACCACTAAAAGCCTACCTTCTAGAGGCAAGGTTAGTTCTTTGAAAAATGCAAGTATGGTACCATAAAAAAGCTCTCATCATAAGGAAGTTACATACAAAATATAAACACCCTACCACTAAAGGCCTACCTTCTAGAGGCAAAGTTAAAGTTTTTTACAAATTGTCCTCAGGGCAAGGTCAAGGTCAAAATGTCTACAAATATGGTACCACTAGAAAGCACTTTTCATAAGGAAGTTACATACCAAATATTAACACCCTACCGCTAAAAGCTTATCCTTCTATAGGCAAGGTTAAAATTTTTTTGAAAATTGCCCTCAGGGCAAGGTCAAGGTCAAAATGTCTATAAGTATGGTACCAGGAGAAAACTCTCATCATAAGAAAGTTATATACCAAATATGAAAACCTTACCACTAAAAGCCTACCTTCTAGAGGCAAGGGTAAAGTTTTTTTTAATTGCCCTCAGGGCAAGGTCAACGTCAAAATGTCTACAAGTATAGTACCAGAAGAAAGCTCTCATCACAAGGAAGTCCATACCAAATATCAACATCCTAGCTATTCAGGTCACAATTCCACAAGCCAGGTTAAAGTTTTGCTGATGCAGACGCCGGGGGTATGACAATAGCTCTCCGGATATTCGTCCAGGCGAGATAAAAATCAAAATCAATTAATCGGAATAATCGGATGTACCTTCCGATTGGATTATCAATTAAAATTGGCAATCTTTATAGTGCTTACAGAGTTTAGTTTTAACAATGTTTGCTGTGCTTTTGTATTGCATAAATTTGAAAATCCATTGTATTTATGACCTGTTTTATTCCGAAAATTGTATTTATGACCTGTTTTATTCCGAATACACGAGACATTCAACAGTGGAAAAATTTGAGAACAATTTTAAACAATGCTTATAAGAAAATTCTACTTCTGACCAACAATTTTATTACTATCCTTCACTCATTCTAGTACATTGTATTATCAGACAGAAAAAATACCTTTTCTCGAAAAATGTTTAATTTTCTAAAAAATTTAACTGGCATCCAATAATCGATTATTGAAAATAATAGTCAATTAATCAATTTCACATTGAAAATCGAATGATTATAATCGATCAAAGTGTTCCAGCTAGGATTCAAAAAGGGCAGGGAGCCAATCCTGAAAAGGACGCTGGTTGAAATCTCAAAAAGGGCATAATTGCTAGTCATGCATTGTCTTTTATCAATTCAACAGTTATACAAACATTTTAATAAAGCCAAAGTTAACTATTTAAGGTAGTATTGAATTTTTCTGTCTTTGGCAATGAAAATTCTGTACAACATTTTCTGTTCTAAGCATACCTGTAATAAGGCCAGGATGCCAATGCAGGAGATCTCCCACGAAAAACCAGGAGATTTTGCAGGTCAATGCAGGAGATTTTTTGGGGGTCGTCTTAACATGTTTAATGGAAGAATTTTGCACTTATGTGCTTATTAGTATGTTAAAATGAGTAAACTATGTAACAGATCAAACATCCAACATATTTTAACAATTCACATGGCAAAAACCAGTCGCCTACTTATCACATTCACCAGTTCTCCAGGAAGATGATACAGGTTAAGCCTGAAGACCAATCTTATTAGAGGGTCTCATTGGGGTCTAAGCGTGACACGGGATCGACCGTTTTTCTCTAAGCGTGACTCGTGAAAGTCAAATTATTGTGCTTGAAAACGGGAAACGAAGTAGAGCTGGATACGTGAAATTAGATAAAAACAGTTCGGGAATTCGGGAAAATGATAATTTAACTAAGCGGGAATTTCAGTTTTTCGTTATAAATAAACTTTAATGTATGTACGATTTACACTCGGGGGGTGGGGGGGGTCACTTCATATATTTTTGGGTAGAGGTGAGCCGCTGGAACATCAGAACCCCACCATTATCATATATTAAGAAACTCAAAAATGGTGACCTTATCCCATATTTTAAGCGGAAAAATAAACCTAATCACATAATATACATTGTAATATATTTAGATGAAAACAGTTAAATTGAAAACTAAGCCATAATTTTAATAAGAAATTAGTGAAACAACACCTTTTCAATGTAGATGTCAGAATACTTGATGAAGATGCAACATGTTGACCTTATCACGTAATCCCATCTGAAATTCCCTGTCCTTATCACATATTTTCATCACAATTTGATACCCTTATCATATGATAGGTACCTATTCCAGTTGCTCATCCCTATCGCATCATNCCCCCCCCCCCCCCCCCCGCGGATTTACATTGAGTGACGTTCTACAAGATACCTTTTGATCTTCAACTAGATCCTATTGTTTTGTAGCGGAAAATATATATAAACCGACGGAATATTGGATGACCAGTACTCAAATCCATGAAGATGTGAGAAGTATTTTTAGGGGTGATATGTCCCCCTCTGTCCTTGGGGTTCGAACGGGGCGCAAATCCGCTCTCCGGTAGGCAAGTGTAGGACCATACATCCTTCCTAGATAGCCTAGCATATAGCTATAGATGTACATTTTTGAATTTTGGTGACTTGCTCAGGGTAGTGTTAACTGCTGATTTCTAAAAACATTTTGAAACCTGATTTTGGAAGGCAAAAGCAGAGGTGTTTGCTACTACGAATTTTCCGTATACTACGGATTTTCCGTATTTTCTGCAGTTTTCAAGTAAAAATACGCACTACGGATTTATATTGCAAATATACGGTTTATTCATAAACCATGAAATAAATCAGACCTTTTTCTGAAACGTGGCAATCAGTGCTAAAGAAAAGCTGCCTATAGAGAAATAACGTTCTTTCAAGGGCCAAAATTAATGATGTAGGTCTCTGTTAAAACAATCCTGCCGGGTGCGTCCCCAAGTGGTAGATAATAGAAGCCTCGTCTGCGTGGGGGTAGTCAGGTCATAATAAGGAAAGCTATATTTCCTGTCCCACCCATTTTTTACAAATGGAAAGCTTAAAACGTGAACCATTGTAGACAAACTGCTTGGAGCAACGCCTCGTCTCGTGCAGTATCAAGTCCCATTCTATATTTCTCATAGAAGAGCAGACTCATTAGGAGTAGTATGAAAGGCTAAATTTCCTACCTTACCCATTTTATAGTAGCAGCGTGGTAATCAGGTCAAGAAAAGTCTGACGCAGATCATTGAAGACAAATTGTGTGGAAAAACGCCACACCAAATGTAGTATAAGGAACCCTTCTTTATTTCGCGTTCAAGAGCAGACTCTCTAGGGGTCGTATGGAAGGCTAAATTTCCTGCCCCTACCCATTTATCCAAATTCCCAGGGTCAGTAAAAAATTGTATAACTCTAATATATCAATCAATCAAAACAATGAAGTAGAGAAAATAATTGCGGATAAAATTGACAAAATGAACTCCACAGATGTAGTGATAAAATTTGTATAATAATTATGTCATCAAAATATAAAAGATAAATATATTCATGAAGACCATCATTTTATTTGCTTAGTCATACAAAAACTCCCTCCATCTTAGTTTTGTCCTTAGCTGTATTTGATATTACTTATTATTCGGATTTCGTTTGGTTTTATGCATTTTAAACATTTTTTGAAATTATGGGTTTCCTTTGTTTGGGTTCTAGTGCTGCTGATGAGGAATTAATTCCCGAAGTGGCCATACAGCTCATTAAAATTATTGCAGTTGGGGTTAACATATGTGTTATGGTCTCATGTTCATTTACCCCATATCCTTTCGTAAAATAAAAAATAAAAAAGATTTATTCACAGTAAGAAAAAGTTAAGTTTCTCTCATTTGTTTTAAATACGGGTAAAAATTCTCAAAATATGGATGATTACGGAAACATTACTGCTAGATTACTGATACTATAGATCAAAGAGGGGTAAACAGGTCTGCAAAAGTTGTCAAACATGCATTTTTTGGTCCTTTTGAGGCCCTCCTGTCTCCATGGTAACAAGGAACCAACTTTTCACAGCATTTTCCGGAAGACATAAGGCCAGTGTACTTCCACCAAGTATGAACTTTTTGGGTTGAATTTCAATGAAACTAGAACATTTTGATTCTCTAGCCCAATTCAGAATGGTAAAAAATTGACTTCTCAGCCAAGTCTCATAAAGGAAAAGGTTAATGTTACGAGAGTGTCTTGTGTAGGCTCAAATTTTCGGACACCCATGGATACCAGTAAAACGTAAATATTAGACACCGATGCCAGCTCCTTTGGAATAGGAGCAGACTTATCTCAAATACAAGATGACAAAGAGACCTTGACAGATAATTTTAGTACAAGTTTGCCGGAATACACAAGAACGCAGTCATGACGTATCTCGTCGTGAATTACTTGCAATGGCGTCTGCTATAAAGCATTTCTAGATGAAAAGCCGTTCCTTGTTAGGATAGATCATGGTGCCCTTGACTGGCTTTAAAATTTCAAGACTGACCTTGGAGGCCTTATTGTGTGTGCAAGGTTTAATATCAGTATGCCAAGGTGTAAACACTTGATAAGAAGTCTAAAATTGTAAAAATTCAGGCACGGAAACTTTGTATGCTAATGGGTTTGATGGCTTCAGACTCGGCTTTCCAATTATGTTCATCGTATCTGAGTTTTGTTCAAAATGATCGACAGCTAGGTATTAAGTTTAACATTAATTTCAAATGCAAATACATTCAAAAGCCTTCTCTTCTTAACGTTAACTGCTTACTTGGCTTATACAGTCAAAATAACATTTTATCCGTAAAAAACGTATCACTGTTTACATGTTACTCTATTTTCTAAAAAGTGAATAAGCGTGATCTGGAAAAACACAAAAATGATAAGCTGGATACGGGAATTTAACAAAACGATAAGCGGGATCCGGGATCAGAACCCCCCAATGAGAGCCCCTTATTATAGTAACTCTGTAGTCATAAGTATAACTGTTTGATGCTTTATTCTATTGAAAATTAAAATATTATATCTCAGAGTTTAGAACAGAGTTCAAATACTTTGTCTTGTACTACATGTTACGAAAACTTTTCAAGCTGATTATTTCAAATATATATTCTTAATCTTATTTCAATTGGTATATTAAAATTTTAAAATTTGCAACTATTAACACAATTTCAGTAAAATCCAATAAAAATCCTTTAAAAGCGATTTAACTTTTAATTTCCAAAGAATTTATAGATAAATTTCAATTAAAATTAACACCTAAATGTTTCTTTTGGTATAAGTTCTACACATTATAAGGGGACATTATTCAGCATATAAATTGCGTGATTGAACCATTGGGAGATTGGCCTCATTTGTCAGTTTTCCATGTGGATTTGTGAATATCAGGGTTTATATTCATTAAACTAACGGTTCATTGTCTATTATATGTGTGATACATGTTGTAAATTCCTTAACTGGGCTTTCACATGTCACTTTGACCACGTTTTAAGGTCAAACAACTTGACGATAATTAAATCATAGCCATGTTGCTGGAGGCTATGATTTGACACCTGTGATTATTGCCTGGCCATTGTGAAGAAATTACACAAACACAGCTAGTATATTAATTTTATTCAATTTAGAGTTTGTTCACTTTAAAACACCTTAATTATCCTGTGTCAATCCTCAGGTAATTATCGCCAATGTAAACAGATCAATATTTAGTACGACGTGTGCGCATGACGATAATAAAGATATAAACTAAGGGGAATGGGACAATGTAAATAGGCATAGAACAATGTAAAAAGGGCACAGGGCGGTACCAGACTGTCTAAAAAGGGCACAGGGCGGCATTCAGGAAAGGGCGGGCGGACTGCCTTGTGATAACGATCTAGCCGGAACACTGGATCATCGGAACTTCAGTATTGTACAGTAATCACAATTTGTTGCTTCATCTTTTAGGGGGTATTGTTTTATAATTTTGAACAACTGTTTGTTTATCATGTTTATAATTCTGGATTTAAAAATTTGGATTAATGAAAAATGTGTGGAAGAATATGCTCTCTCACCTAGGAGTGTCAACGGACTGAAACTTCTTATTTCTTATGGAGTTTGGTCCATCTATACTTTGATTTCATTATTTTCTGTTAAAGTGTGGTGCATTACAACTGCACAATTCCAAAATATCGAGTTAGATATGGGATAAGGGTGTTACCATACACCTTTCTGACAAACAATATGATTAGCAATATTCTACAAATGTACCTGCATTACAATTCTCATCACAATGCATTTCATAATTATCAAGTCACTCCAACTCTGCCTCCATTACAAATTATTTTGATCATGGCATCGAGGAAGACACAGAAGATTGAAATACGTTTGTTATTAGAATAAACTGAGTAATCTATTCTAAAATGTACCGTTAAAAGCCATGCATTATCCACATTTGTATATAATCTGCAGGATCTTTTTGACCTTAAAATCCAAGGAAAAAACATTTTGCATATAATACGCTGGGACCATATAACGGCATAGTCTACATATGTCAGTATGACCGTTGTAATTTTGTATCTATAAATCAGTATTTTCATATATCAACTGCTTGAGTCTTTATTTACTATATCAGAAGCCTTCTCTGAAGTATTTCATGTATTTCATGATAAAAAGTCTCAAACACTACGAAAAATTTCTTCAATCAGGAAGTTCAAGTGTAATGAAAAAATGGGAACACGTTTGGTGCAGACCCTTATATCCTTGTTTATTTTACATTTAATTTGGTATTTCTAAGTCTTCTATTCCTATAAACTTTTGCAGAATCAAATAAAAGGCCACTAAAACATTACATCTTGTGCACATTAAATAAGGTCAGAGGCAATATAATATAAATAGCTCATTTTCACCAATATCAACACTTTACTGATATGGTTTGTTGACAGTAATGGCGGCTAATAAAATATTTATGTTTGTGACATGAAAAAAAGAGCATTTTTTGGAGGTCATGGAGGAAGCACCCTTTCTTTTTAGAACTGTAAGGAATTTTGCAATTCAATTTCAAAAAACATATTTAATAAGATCCATAATGTTAAGAACTGTCTGTTTGGTTTAAACAGGGACTTACAAACTTGGCTAAATCATTAGTCTGAAGAAAAAAAAGGGGGCTATTGGTTAACCGGAAACATATATTTTTGCTTGGCATTAGACAAATATGTTTTCTGAACTTTTATCTTAACTTTCTAACCCACATATATTTGAATTGGTTATGTCTGTAGACAGTTGTTTTGGTTGCAATAGGAGCTTTCGCCGTGACGTCACAGGCCTGAAAAAATTACCTTGGTTGGCAAGAAAACGTTGTCACTGATTAGGGTAATAAAATTGTCATTTTCAATTAACAAGTAAGAATTTGTTATTTGATATAAATTTATAATTCTTTTTGATCTTAATTACGGAATGTTTACACTTTTACAGGATGTAAAAATTAATATTTGTTTCAGTTTTAATGTGTTTAGAATTAGTGTATTTGTAAACCATATAAATTTTTAAAAATTGCACAATTTGAAATGCACATGGAAAAATATTTGCTCATTTTTTAAAAAAAAGTAAATCGGTAGAAAAAATATGAATCTCCCAATGTTTAACATGCATTTTACAGATCCAAAATCGTGCATATAATAAAAAAGTTGTCAAAGATCAAAAATTCTATTCCAATGCTATATAGTGGTAATTTTTCAGCTTTGCCAACCAAAAATGCTAATTTGCATATGTAAATTAGATTTTGTGACATCACTAATTGGATTCGCGGAAGCTCCTATACATGAATACAATTCACCATGTTCATTTTGTCTGACTTTTAAAAGGCAAGACTTGCATGCATTAAGTATTGTATGTTTCGGCTAATCAATCAATTCTACCCCTTTTTCCGACTCTTCATTTTTCAATGCATGACGGAATGCACCATCAAACAATGTCAAGAATGGTGTAATGAATCATTTGGAGAGCTGATACAGTGAAAAATCATATATCGCCGAGCATTGACCGAGTTGCATTAACTTTGTAGTAAATGTAGATGTAAGGTATACAAAGACAACTTAAGATGCATTCCGAACTAGGATCCAGTCTTATTACCTATATGAATGCTTTATAAACGATATTTTTTCTTCATAAATTTGTGTTGAACTTTTCTTGTGCCGCCATATTGTAAACATGAAAATGGCGCTGTTGCTAAGTGATTGTGATTTTATCAAACTCTTAAATCTGAACTTGTACTCATATTTTATGCATATTTTTTGGTTTAATACCTTCTGATATATTGATTTTTCATAATATTTAACTGTTGGGACAGAAAATTACTCGTATATCTCATATCAACAGTAATAAAAGATGGAAATCAAGGGAGATCATTCAGTATGCATGAGGGGCCATTGAAAGGGGTTTCCGATACAATGTAGGAGCACCTCTTTTGAGGACTATAATATACAGTCAGAAAGGGAAAATTCCAAAAAAACATCTCCTTAAAAGCTATGTTAGAATTTGAATAGGGACGTATGTATGTAATTAGTTTTAAATATAAAAAGGTGAAAATGTTGTAATTAAAACAAATTATTCGTCTATGGTTACTATGAAGGATTCCCAAAAATAAATGGTCTTTGAAATTTCAGGAAATTTACCAAAACTGGAATCGAAAATTTTTGAAATCCAATTGCTGAAAATGTTTTTCCTAATCAACATAAATTCTAAAAGTATAGTTGCTAGACATAATTGGTCTTTGAGACTTTCAGGAAATTTACCAAACTTAGAATTGGTTATTTTTGAAATCCAATTGGTGAAAATGTTATGTTCTTTTTGCAACAAATTACAAACATATGGTTGCTATGTAGAATTCCAAAAATAGTTGGTCTTTGAGACTTGCAGGAAATTTACCAAACTTGGAATCACATTTTAGAATTCTAACTATTCAAAATTTTGTTTCCTACCAAACTCTTGCCAAAATATAGGATAGTATGCTCAAATTAAAAAAAAAAATATATGAGTCTTTGACATTTTCGGGAAATTTACCATAGTTGGAACCGGAATCAAAATTACGAAAGCTTATTGCAAATTTGCAGACATAAGCAACAATTCTGCATATTTAAGATGGAATCAGTAAATTTCAAAATGTAGGAGGAGTTTATGTCACATGTCACACGTGTCAAAATCCGAATCTGCGGGCCTTTGTCAAAATCAACATCTTGGGGCCTCTTGTTTAAGATAAGGATGAACAATAAGAAAGCTTGTTGAACGTCTACAGACTATATGCAACAATTCTACAACAAAATTTAATCCCTAAATCCAAAAAATGTAGGAGGAGTTTGTGTCACATGCCACATGTGTAAAAATAGACATCTTGGGCCTCTTGTTTGCACCAAGACAAAAATCCAAAATCCAAAAGGCTTATTGCGCTGCGGTCAAGCAAGTGGCAAAACTTTCAATTTACCGACATTACAATTTAAACTCCCACGCTCTCAACCTTTCACTGACTAACCGTCCTACAAAGACAACATTGTATACATTTGTCAGGTTTTCACGTCTGACATTTCTACAATGTAGACATTTGACATCGATGAATCTAACACATTGTGTAAGCTTGGGGTGTTAATCTTTACTTCATTACATTAAAAGTTTTGCCACTTCCTTGACCGCGGCAATATTGCGCATCTACAGACTATATGCAACAATTCTACACCAAAATTAAATTCCTAAATCAAAAAATGTAGGAGTAAAATCACAATAAAAATGTGACGGGCGGACGATCAGACAGACAGACGGAGGGTATAACATGATCTCTGAACTTTCTTCGAAAGTGCGGGGATAAATATGTTTGTGGTAGGGTAGACGCCTTGAACCTTAAAAAATTCAAGAGGATGGACAGGGTAAAGGGAGACCGAGAGCAGGGCAAGAATGACAGAAGGGAGAATGGGACAAGAAAGGGTGACAATGAGCAAATGTTTTTTTCAAATCCAATCGGAGTAAATGTTTTTCACAATCGAAACTAATTCCCAAAGTATGGTTGTAATGTAGAATTTAAAAAAATAAATGGCCTTTGAAACTTGCGGGAAATTTACCAAAATTGAAATCGAATCTTTTTGAAATCCAACTGCTGAAAATGTTTTTCCTAATCAAAACAAATTCTAAAAGTACAGTTGCTAGGCACAATTCCAAAAAATAAGTGATTTTTGAGACTTAAAAAAAATAGGAAATTTACAAAACTTGGAACTGAAATTTTTTGAAATCCAATTGGTGAAAATGTTTTCCCTAATCGCAACAAAGTCCAAAAGTATGGTTGTTATGTAAAATTCCAAAAAAGTGGTCTTTTAGACTTGCAGGAAATTTACCAAACTTGGAATCGAATATTTTTGAAATTCGATCGCTGAAAATAATTGTCCTCAATGAAGCATATTCTAAAGGTATGGTTGCCAGGTAAATTCCAAAAAATAAGTGGTCTTTGAGACTTTCAGGAAATTTCCAAACTTGGAATCACATTTTATAGTGTTAAGTATTCAAAATTTTGTTTTCTACCAAACTGTTGCTAAAATATACGATTATATGCTCAAATCTAAAAAATATGAGCCTTTGACATTTTCATTAAATTTACCAAAGTTGGAACCGGAATCAAAACTACGAAAGATAATTGCAAATCTACAAACTATAAGCAACAATTCTGCATATTAAAGATGTAATCCCTAAATTCAAGAATGTAGGAGGAGTTTGTGTCACATGTCACAAGCGCCAAAATCCGAATCTCAGGCCCTTTGTCAAAATCAACACATTGGGGTGTCTTGTTTGCACCAAGATAAGGATTAAAACTCCGAAAGCTTATTGTGCATCTACAGACTACATGCAACAATTCTACAACAAAATTAAGCATCTAAATCCGAAAATGTTGGATGAGTTTGTGTCACATGCCACATGTTTAAAAATCGACATCTTGGGCCTCTTGTTTGCATCAAGACAAAAATCCAAAATCAAAAAGCTTATTGCGCATCTACAGACTATATGCAACAATTCTAATACATCAAAATTAAATTTCTAAATCCAAAGGCGACGGTCGGGCGGACAGACAGACGGAGGGTACAACATGATCTCCGAACTTTCTTCGAAAGTGCAGGGATAAATATGTTTGTGGTAGGGCAGACGCCTTGAATCTTAAAGATACAGGGTAAAGTGGACCGGAAGGAAGGGACAAGAAAGAGAGGACGGGAGGAGGTTGAAAAGGAATGAGAGAAAGGATGAGGGGACAGGAGAACGATGGAAAGGGACGCGGGGAGAACAGATAAAGAAACCCCCTTTCCGCCTCTCAATCCACAGTGGCGAATGGGTGGCAAGAGGAGTTTCATTAATTGACTAACAATCTTTAATTTTCCCAAATCAGTTTTAAATCCATGATAACAGCCACAAAACAAGCAACACAATTTTATGATTTTACACTGAAAGGTTCTAGTGTAGTCGACTATATATTAAGAGTTAGTATCACAGGTAGTATATATGAATCTCAGTGATTTCTTGTTTAACCTATCAGACTGTCATTGTAATGTTTCACTTAAACTTTTAGCTTGCTATGAGAAAATATATTTTAACGAAACATTGAAAGATTATAATTTGGGATATATATTTAATCAAAATTGTGTAACTGAATTTCTTGATACCTTTGCACACCCGGCTACACAACAGGAGATAAATGATTTTATGACAGAAAATATTGAATTAAATGAAGATAGAAAAAAGAAGGGAAACGGGGAATGTGTCAAAGAGACAACGACCCAAAGGGGAGTAATAACAACTCTTCAATGAACGGTGAGAAAACCCCACACCCAACGGCAGGTCGGAGTCGGCCCCTGAACAAAGAGCAATCAAGTCCAGCGAAATAAACATAATCCTATACTCCTATAGACATAAAGTAAACTAACTAGAAAAAGGACAAGACACACAAAGGCTTAATAAATTCCTGACTTAGGACAGGCGCAAACCTGCTGCGGCGGGGTTAAACTAGTTTTATTGGATCCAAACCTTCCCCCTACAGCCAATGTGATAAATCAAAAAACAATCGTAACAACAGTAAAATTCAGTTGGCAACAGGACTGAGTCAATTGTGAAAAATGAAACTGAAAGAACTAAATATACGGACCAAAACATGAAATCACAAGAGACTACTAACAGTTAACTGACATGCCAGCTCCAGACCCATCACCAACTGACAAAGTAAGTTATGTACCCTCAGTATACAGCTTCCACCAAGATCCCTTCCTGTGAGGAGTTTAGAATAATGATTTCATGTATATACCGGAAAACATAACCCGTGTCCATGCAATACAGAAGATTTTAGAAATTTAGAATGTGTTTAGTTAAATTGCATAGACCCTATCAAAAAATCAATGTTAATACAAAAGAAGGCCATACGTAATGACTTCACGACAATACCGTAATTATAACCCTTATGAATTAGACGATTTAAAGGTTTTATAAGTTTGTTAGGCGAGTTTAAGTATTTTTTACTCTTATGTAAAACATTACCGTAAAATAAGGGATGTGAAATACCAGCCTTGATTAGATGTTTACAGGTTGCATTGTATTTATGAACTAAGTCTTTATATCGATGATAAAATTTAGTAAAGGTTTTAACTAGTTTGTGATAACGAAAACCCTGATGTAATAGTTTTTCAGTTATGAAAAGATTCCGTTCATTAAAATCGCAAACGTTATTACATACTCGAGCAAATCGAACAAGTTGAGATATGTAAANATAATTAACTATGGGAAAAGAAAAATCATCCCTTTTATCATAAATTTTAGTATCTAATTTACCATTCGTTATATCAAAATTGATGTCTAAGAACGGACAATGATGATTATCAGAATTGGCTTTATTCAAAGTAAGTTCTTTAGGGTAGATGTCCTTATAATACGTATTGAAGTCGTCATTATTTAAAGTTAAAATATCATCCAAATATCGGAAAGTGTTGTTAAACTTTTCAATTAAATGCTGTTTAGATGGGTCTTTGCTGATGTTGGTCATAAACTGAGATTCGTAGCAGTACAAAAAGAGGTCCGCTATAAGTGGTGCACAATTGGTACCCATAGGAATTCCTATGACTTGGCAATAAATACAGTTACCGAAACGAATGAATATATTGTCAAGTAAAAATTCAAGTGCTGAAATCATATCAAAACAAGTCCAATTAGTTGAATTCTTTTGTTTTGTATTACTAAAATGTGTTTTAAAGGAATTAGAACATGTATATATTCACAATCGGATTTTTTGAATGCCCATTGAATAAGACGTATGAATTTTTCCTTTATAAGATTATGTGGTAAGGTAGTATAGAGGGTAGAGAAATCAAAACTTTCAAGGGATTCAAAAGGGGCATTATAAGCATTCAATTTATCGAGAACTTCCAATGAATTTTTTACACTCCAAAAATGATTGACACCACTGTTTTCATATACTTTGTTACAGAAATTTATAACCAGGTTTTTAATAGCAGTCAAAGTATTAGTGAGTATAATAGAAACTTTAGTTGTAGAACAGTGACTAGATGACAAAATGAATCTAGAGTTATATGGCGTTTTGTGGAGTTTAGGAACCCAGTACATAGTTGGAATTGTTTTACTATCAGGTTTAGCCTGCAAAGATGTGGCTGTTAGAAAATGTATGTTTGTAATTTCACTTTCCGTTAATTGGGTTAATTGAAAAGTATGTTAACTGGTAATTTCTTTTTGGAGTACTTCTATATAATGTTTACGACAGACTATGATGATGTTATAGCAGCCTTATCAGCTGGGACAAAAACAAACTCCTTTCTATTAATTGTTCCACTAATAAAATTCATTCTATTTTTGAAAAAGTATGTTTCAAATCGCTCAAGAGGCGAAAGAAAAAGAAATTATCAAGTAATAATGATAAGAATTGGTTTGATACAGATCTTGATAATCTTAAGAAGCCAGTAGTGGAAAAGGCCAGTCCCCAAGGGACCCAATTATTAGGGGTGCTTTTTTTAAACTAAATAACTAAATAAAAAAATATGCTAAGTTAAGGAAGAAAAAGAAATATGAGTTCAAACAAGCTCTCTTGGAGAAACTTGAAAAATTAGAGTCTAATAACCCAAAAGAGTATTGGTCACTTGTTAAATTATTAAAGGAAAATAAAAGAGAAAATTCTGAGGAAGTAATCAGTGGTGAATCTTGGGTTAAATATTTTTCAGACCTTTCTACTGTCCCTGCAACTATGAGAGATAAAGTTGAAAAGATGGAAAATGAACTAAAACTTCTTGAGGGAAATACTCAATGTTTTACCCCACTAGACTTTGAAATCACTATGAGTGAAATTCAGAAGGCTATGATAAATCTTAAACGGGAGAAATGCACAGGTTTAGACAATATTAGTAATGAGATGCTGAAAGCATCACAATCATATATGAATTCTTGTCTTTTAAAGCTATTTAATGCTGTATTTAGATCAGGGTGTTATCCAAAAAAGTGGTCTGAAAGCTTTATCTGTCCTCTGTTTAAATCAGATGATCCAAAAAACCAGAAAACTACAGAGGTATAGCTATTAATAATAGCATAGGCAAGTTATTTAATATAATTCTTAATAAAAGAATTGATAAATTTCTCTTGGATAATAAAATTATTCATGAAACTCAAATTGGGTTTTCCAGGAGAGCTAGAACATCAGATCATATTTTTGTTATAAGATGTATTATTAATAAATATATAAATACTGGAAATAAAAAGCTGTATACATGTTTTATTGATTTTAAAAAGGCTTTTGATAGAGTTGCTCATGCTGGTCTAATGTTAAAATTATTGAAATGTGACATAAATAGCTATTTTTATAATATATTGAAAAGTATGTACCGTGAGGATAGGTTATGTGTCAGAGTTGGACATAAAATAACTGGTTTTTTCTCATCCGAGGTTGGAGTTAGACAAGGAGACGTCTTGAGCCCTAATCTATTTAAATTTTTCATTAATGATCTACCTACAATACTTAATCATGAAAGTGAATGCCTCAGTTTAAATGGTGAAGAAAATTCCCTGTCTGCTATATGCAGATGATCTAGTTATTTTTTCAAATTCAAACAAAGGGCTTCAAACTAAACTTGATATATTATATGGGTACTGTAAGAATTGGTGTCTTGAGGTAAACCCCAGTAAAACCAAAATTATCATTTTTGACAAGACTGGACGTCTTCTTGTTGAGGATTTTTTTGTTGGAACGGACAAAATTGAATGTGTTAAATGTTGCAAATATTTAGGTATTTTACTAAGTAATACAGGTAAATATCATGAAACTAGAAAATCCTTGTATGATAACGGTCTAAAAGCATGTTTCAAATTATATAGAGATTTGAGATGCACGTCACCTCCCATCAAGACCATTTTGCACATATTTGATCATACTGTAAAACCATTGATTTTATATGGATGTGAAAACTGGGGTGTTATCCAAATTACCGAAAAGAGGAAGAAAATGTCTCTATTTGATATTTCTAAAGACTGGGAACATGAGAAATTAAATATGAAATTTTGTAAATTTATTTTAGGGGTTTCAAAATCCTGCTCAAATATAGGTGTTTTATCAGAATTAGGACGTTTTCCATTATATATTGATGTTCTTACTCATTTGTTTATGTATTGGCACAGACTTGAAAATTCTGCATCTAATTTATTAAACAACTTTTACACTGAATATAAACAGATGGGAGTTGTTGACAGTTCCTGGTATGCTAACATCCTTTTTTTGGGCAGTAAATTAGTTTAGATTTAAATGTATGCAAAATGATGACTAAGGGGAAGTTTAAATCTCTTCTGAAAAAACACATATAAAAAAAAAATTTTTTTTGGATCATTGGAAAGAAATTAAAAGCAGCTATTCCCAGGAACAAGGAAAACTACATTTATATTTTAAGTATAAAAATATGTTTGAATTTGAGAAATATTTATATACTGTAAATAATGAAAAACGTCATTGTATGTCAAAATTTAGATTAAGCAACCATGGTCTACGTATAGAAAGTGGTCGTTATGAGCGTATTAGGGACAATTTAGGCAAACTCATAATATTACCCCGACAGGATAGAAATTGTTTAATTTGCAATTCTGGTCTAGTTGAAGATGAGGTGCATTTCATGTTTGTATGTAAAGCTTATGTTGAATTAAGAGACAAGTTTTTAAAAGAATTATTTAATCTCTATCCAAGTTTAGCTATGTTACATTTTAAAATTCTATTTATATGGATTATGTCCAACGAAGATTTTCATATTATCAATAACTTGATTGAATATCTAATTTCGTTATTTAATTGCAGAAAAGGAAAAATTTAAAGTAGATATGTATTTTTTATTGAATTGGAAGCTAACTCCCTCTTCATTGTTTTCTTATATTTTAATGTGAATATGTATGTATATATATGTGTATGTGTGTGTGTATATATTATATATAT
>MJUU01007215.1:35682-48598 GCA_002080025.1 Modiolus philippinarum
AAGCCATATGTTTATATAATTTTTACCACCGGCTGGCACTTAAAGGCGAATATTTCACCCCGAGTGACCAGCAAGGGTAAATCTATTTGCCTCTTTCACATTCGTAGCGGGGGCATAAAATACTATAAATCAGTATTTTCTTTTCATAATTCTTACCTCCCTTTGATGAGGTCGTAAAACTTTGCTTAAATTTGGATCTACAACAACATGCACTGGTTGCTTCTCTCTGTTAATACAAAATTGTCATTATACAATAATGAACGAAATAACGAAATGGTTACTATAGATCAGGCATCAACAAGGAAATAAACATGTTGTCGTACCAAACATACTCACTCTAATACTAAATTTCAAAGTACTGTGACAGATAGATGGACAGACATGTGTTTATATACCCCTCACTGGTTGAGTAGTGGTATAAAAAATCATATGTATTAAATTGATTATTTTGACTCAATTATCTTTGGATCATCCGAGATGAGAACATATTCTTATAAAATCTAGATAAATATACCGAATTTTGGTGTGTATTAAACGCATTGGTGTATAAAACGCACCCCCTTTCTCAGAGGAAAAGAATCAGAAAAAATCTAGTTTGTGTGTAAAAAACACACGTAAATTTGCAACAACATGTTCTGTCAAAAATTGTCTAGAGACACCGAGAGTTACCTTGTGGACTGAATTAAATGGAATGCATGATGCTTTATTCACTTATATTTAGAGGAATAACTGTACCTGTATTTATTTAATGGTTTGTTCAAACATTTTGGGAATTTGCAAACGAAAAATATTGATTTTGTAAACACAGGAAGTTAACTCCAAACGTAATTAAAAGTCAAAGGCGGTTACGGATACGTAAATATTACGGTTTGCCTTTGGTAAATTTTTAAGTGATATTCCCTTATTGATCTTCATAATCGGTTTATGCATTAATTAACTTCATTTAAACTATCCCTTTCATAAATATAATTTCATTATGACTTGCAAGTATCGTGTACCTCTGAAAACCAGAACCGGCTTCACCTAATCAAACAAATATGGCGGACACGATCGAGATGAAATTTTGGGTATCGGGAAATCTCTGAATACACATGTTGTGTACATAGATAACAATACACATCTAATCATGTTAACATTAGCAAACTTTGTTATCATCAAACACAGGTTCGTATCTTGATCACAACAAGGATTTTATACTTATTTCCAATGTCATTTCCGGTCTGAAGTTAAGTTCGTGGTGGTCAGAAAAAATTGTCTTTTGAAGTTCGCATGTATAAAACGCATCTCCTCTCACTAGGACCTTTCTGGGGGAAAATATGTGCGTGTAATACACACCAAAAAACGGTAACAGGAACAATCCCAAGCTACATCAATATGGCAAATTCAATGTAGTCAAATAAATTCTATGTTGGGTTGAAATTTCCTTATTTTTGACACCATAACTTCCTTCCTACAGTCAAGTACCTAACCTGTATGAGTTATAACAGAGTAATAACATGCATGTGTTATTACAGATGTTGTTTTGAGTTATCCGCTGTTTATTCCTAATTCTGTAATAACATATGTATGTAGCAACCTAAAATATATTACCTTTTTTTCGTCACTTGGGAATTGCTTAGACCTTTTCGCAGAAACTAATTATTTTGCCTGGATAAATCAGTTTTCAATTAAGTTAAGACATTTTTGATGAACAATGGTTAATCAATGAGAACAGGCTCTAAAATGATATAACTTTAGTTGTAATAACAATGCTTAGTTATTACAGGCATATGACTTAAATATTTATTAGTTTATCAGACACTTGGGAATTACTGATAAACTTGCGCAGAACCTATTGATATGCTTTGATTTTCAAACATTACTAAAAATAAAAATGTTATTTGATAAGGCATTATTCTGGTCTGAGGAAAACACTTTTAAGTGATGCAGAGTAGCTGTTATAACACCCTTCTATTATTACAGGCATATACTTTTCCTGTAATAACATATGTATATTTTGCAATATGGGCAAACTATGAAAAGTCCTTTGATTTTACCTCCTAGCATGCTGATAGACAATAATGGTAATAATAAAATGGTATAGATTTATAACAAAACTATGACTGCATAATGCCTATTTGAAGCATGTAACATACATATGTTATCAATTTTTTCCCTTTTTAATAACACATGCATGTTATTTTTCTGTAATAACTCATACAGGTTAGGTACTTGACTGTTCAAGTAATAAAAACTTTTATTCCTAAAAATAAAAATAAATAGTTTTAACAGCATTACAATAACAAGTTTCTATTTCCATTTCTAGGTATGCTGGGATATATACAGCAGAGGAGGTGGCTCTAATTATGAGGGACAAGTTGATACGTCTCCAGTCCCTATATATAGACCAGTTTAAAAGATTACAGCATGTTATGAAAGAGAAGAGAAGGAAATATTTACATACCAATAAACAGGAAAAAGACTCCTTAGGTCAGTATGAGTATTACATGAATCTATATCATTGTTATATATCAGGAACAATTTTAGAGTGTATGATTGTTTGGGTGTCAAACTCATGCAAAATTTGTTTAATATCCTAAGGTTCATACATATAGGTATATAGATAATATGGCTCTATATAGTATGAATGTTAATGTGTTGGTATGGTTAGAGGCTAAGGTAGAAATGCACTATAGAACTTTTATCAAATTCTATTAATTTTAAAAGATTATACATTATAAAGTTACCAAACATAAAGAGAAGCCTTTTTTCCAACAGAATCTTTAATGTCAATTATGTAATTTGACTTAACATATAAATGGAGGTGTTTGAACTGTAAAATATTTTTGAATCCTAATACTTTGTAATTGACACTCATATGTCCTTAAGAAATAGTGTTGCATACCATTCAAAATCAAGGATTTTTTATAAGACCACAAAAATTTTTGCGGTCGTATATTGGTATGGTGCTGTCATGGTCGTTGTCTTTGTCATCGTCGTATGTAGACACTTTAGTTTTTGGTCAATAACTTTAGTTCCAGTAGATCAATCCTTATGAAATTTTAACATAATGTTCTTTGGTACAATTGGAAGGCTTGGAATAGTCTTGGTAATTGTGACCCCATCCGTTTTTAAAAAAGGGGCCAAAAAGGGTTAAATCGGGGTTTTCTCATATTTGTATGTAGAATCTTTATTATTAATCAGATTTGGATGGGGTTTCTTCCATTGTACTCCAGAGGAAATTTCCAATCAGTGGTATGCCGGCGGATTTCATGTAGCATGTACCGTTCCAGAGATTAATGGGGGCCCAAAAGGGGCGAATCCTAAAAAATTATTTTTTAAAATTTTTTGTCCGATTTTGATGCAGTTTTTTCAATGGATTGCTTATGAAAAATTAACACTCTGCTATTAGATTTTTGGTAACTTGTTTTCTTACCTAGCTATGAGGGGCCAAATGGGGCCAAATTGCCAATTTGCAGATTACCTAAAATTTTTATTTTTCATCGGATTTTGATGGGATTTTTAGTTCGCCTCAACAAAGTTGAGGGGGACTATTGGAGTACCCCCGGTGTCCACGTCTACGTCTACGTCCACGTCTGCATTTAAGTTTATATCTTGGTAACTATGAAGGGTAGGATCATCAAACTTTGTATACAGATGCATCTTGGGCCAATTCACAGCCTTCAAGAAAATTAGGTCTCTTTGACCTATATTTTCCGCTTGAATGACTTACATTCAAGTTTACGTCCGAGTTCAGATCTCAGTCACTGTATATGCTAGGATCATGTAACGTTGCATATGCATGCATCTCTGATGGTAGGTCAGCATTCAGGCAAAATTATGTCACTTTGACCTATATTTTCCGCTTAAACGACTTGCATTCAAGTTTATAACCGAGTTCAGATCTCAGTCACTATACATGGTAGGTTCATGTAACCTTGCATATGCATGCATCTCTGATGGTAGGTCAGCATCCAGACAAAATTAGGTGACTTTGACCTATATTTTCCGCTTGAACGACTTACATTAAAGTTAACGTCTGAGTTCAGATCTCGTTCACTATACATGGTAGGATCATGTAACCTTGCATATGCATGCATCTCTGATGGTAGGTCAGCATCCAGTCAAAATTACCGGTAGGTGACTTTGACCTATATTTTCCGCTTGAATGACTTACATTCAAGTTTATGTCCTAGGTCAGATCTTAGTCACTATACATGTTAGGATCATGTAACCTCGCATATGCATGCGTCTCTGATGGTAGGTCAGCATCCTGGCAAAATCAGGTCATTTTGACCTATATTTTCTGCTTGAATGACTTTCATTTAAGTTTAGGTCCGCATTCTGATCTCAGTCACTATAAGTGTTAGGATCATGTAACCTTGCATATGCATGCATCTCTGATGGAAGGTCAGCATCCAGGCAAAATTGGGTCACTTTGACCTATATTTTCTGCTTGATTGACTTACATCCAAATTTACTGAAGAGTGCAGATCTCAGTCACTGTACATGTAAGGATCATGAAAAAGAAAGGAAATGGGGTAAATGTCAAGGAGACAACATCCCATTTCCAGGTTAAAACTTGCATATACATGCATCTCAGACAATGTGCCATAACGAGTCGAACTTTGTAATCGTTGATTACCTATGTTTTTCTTTAGATTCCTCTTGATATAAGGTTTCAGTAGTATGTCAATGGATTTGGCATAGCTTTTACCGTTTCCGATCTATCATGAGTCAAAGGGGCCAAAACTGCAAATTACCTAAAATGTTTATTTTTCGTCTGATTTCGATGGGATTCTTTTCTTAGGATTCCTCTTGATATAGGCTTTTGGTAGTATGTCAGTGGATTTGGAGTAGCTCCTACCAATTCCGAGCTATAGGGGTTCTAAGGGGCAAATTTGCAGATTACCTAAAATTTTTATTTTTCATAGGATTTCGATGGAATTTTTTTCTTTGGGTTCCTCTTGATATAAGCTTTCGATATTATGTCAACAGATTTAGCGTAGCTCTTACCATTTCCGAGCTATATGGGTTCAAAGGGACAAAACTGCAAATTTGTAGATTACCTTAAATTTTTACTTTTTATCAGATTTTGATGGGATTTTTTATGCCCCGCCACAAAGTGGAAGGGGCATATAGATTTACCTTTGTCCGTACGTCCATACGTCCAGATGTTAAGTTTTGCGTTTAGGACCATATATTGGCAACCTCTTGTGGTATTTTGATAATATTACATCAGTACATGCACCCTGATTAGTACTAACAGATTCACCAACAATTAGGGATCCATGACCTACATTTTACGCTTGAGTGACTTTGGTTTAATTTTGTGTTAAAGTCCATTTCTCAACAACTACGCATTATAACAATATGATGTTTCATCAAATTAATTGCCTTGATGAGTACTACCCAAAACATTGACAGTTATGTGGCTTTGACCTATATTTTACGTTTGATTGACTTTGGTTAAATTTTGCGTTGAAGTCCATTTCTCAACAACTACACATTATACCAGAATGATGTTTCATTAAATTGATGGGCTTGATGAGTACTACCCAAATCATTGATAATAAGTTGCTTTGACCTATATTTTATGCTTTAGTGACTTTTGTTAAAGTTTGCATTAAAGTCCATTTCTCATCGACTTCCCAGAAAATTAGGTCTCTCTGACCTATATTTTCCACTTGAGTGGCTTGCATTTAAATTTACATCCAAGTTCATATCTGAGTAACTATACATAGTACTATCATCTAACTGTGCATGTGCATGCATCTCTGAGGGTAAGTCAGCGTCCAGGCAAAATTAGGTCACTTTGACCTACATTTTCCGCTTGACTGACTTACAATCAAGTTTACGTCCGAGTTAGATCTCAGTCACTGTACATGGTAGGTCAGCATCCAGGCATAATTAGGTCACTTTGACCTACATTTTCCGCTTGACTGACTTATATTCAAGTTTACGTCCGAGTTCATATCTCTGTCACTGTACATGGTAGGATCATCTAACCTTGCACATGCATGCATCTCTGATGGTAGGTCAGCATCCAGGCAAAATTAGTTCACTTTGACCTACATTTTCCGCTTGAGTGACTTACATTCAAGTTTATGTCCGAGTTCAGATCTCTGTCACTGTACATGGTACAATCATCTAACCGTGCCCATGCGTGCATCTCTGATGGTAGGTCAGCATCCAGGCAAAATTAGGTCACTCTGACCTACATTTTCCGCTTGACTGACTTACATTCAAGTTTATGTCTGAGTTCAGATCTCAGTCACTGTACATGGTAGGATCATCTAACCTTGCCCATGCATGCATCTCTGATGGTAGGTCAGCATCAAGACATAATTAGGTCACTTTGACCTACATTTTCTGCTTGACTGACTTACATTTGAGTTTACATCCGAGTTGATATCTCAGTCACTGTACATGGTAGGATCATCTAACCTTGCACATGCATGCATCTCTGATGGTAGGTCAGCATCCAGGCAAAATTTGGTCAAGTTCTTGTCAGGGATCAGATCTCAGGTACTGTACATGGTAGGATCATCTTGCATGTGCATTTGCATGCATCTGTGATGGTAGCTCAGTATTCAGACAAAATTAAACCTACATTTTAAGCATGTATGACTTACATTAATGTATATGTCTGAGTTCATTGCTAAGTTGGTTCAGGTAACCTTGCATATGCATGCAATTTTGATAGTATGTCAGCATCCAGGCAAAATTTGGTTGCTGCAACAATATGCCATAACGAGGTGAACTTTGTAATCCTTGATTACCTATGTTTTTTTTTTTTTGCTTTAGTGACTTTTGGTTTATTTTCATTTTGAATGACTTTGTTAAATTTTTGCATTAGGCCCATTTCAAACAGCTAGATGTTTAATTGGTGAATACTACATAATTCATGGATAATTTTATAACTTGACCAATATTTAATGTTTAAAAGCCTTTAGTATGGTATTTTTTTTTACTTTCCATTATTCAACAAAAGTTTATTGAACAATCATCTGTAAAGGTAATTCCTCATGATTCAGAACTAATTTTTATGCCTGATTGACTAGGGCTATCTGTTATGAAAAATTTATCGGTGGGTCATCTGTGTCTTATAGACACATTCTCTAGTTTCTTTGGATTCCTCTTGATGTAAGCTTTCAGTAGTTTGTCAATGGATTCGGCGTAGCTCCCCTAGTTTGTGTCCAGCTAATTACTGGGTCAATCTCCTTATTTTGTCCATGTTATTATAGTGTCAAGCTCTTTAGTATGTCCACACTCAATTTCAATAACACTTGTTCAAATTTCAGTGGTCGACATACTGCGCTCGGCGTAGCCCGTTATTTACAATTAGATGCATTGAAAGTTGGCCATTTTTAGGCTTTTGGGGAAAATTTTAATTGCCCGAAACACCATTTTGGGTGTAGTAAATTGGGGATAGCAATAGAAATTTAGGAAATTTGCATGATTTTCAGATAATTGTCATTGGGAATGGGCATACATTCAGTCCTAAGGGAGAGCTGAAAATCCCTGTTTTAAACAGCTGAATGTGAGGACAAAATAAAAATCAAGGGGACTGACAACTTCCACTTATCCCTTGCTTCAGAAATGTGTTTACCCAATTATACCCTACACATAATATTATATTTGAATTTAGTGTTGAAAATCTGTACACGGTTGATTTCTAATCTAACAAACAAAAAGAGTAATTAAATGTACAGTACAGCCATGGTGGATTGATGAATGTCCTTGCACCCACTTAAAAATCCATGCAAAATATCCACTAAAAACCACTCAAATTCCACTTAAATCCACTTAAAAATGACACTTTAATTTTGCCTGCATAGCATTAGGCCACCCTTTAAAAATTGTTTGTTTGCTGTTTATTGACCTGCTCATAAAAAATCCTACCTACTCAAAAAAATTTATTGTCATTTCACAGAGAAAAATTTTTTTATTCTATTTTTAGCACATTTTCTTTTAAAATTAGCACTTTTTGACATTTTTCAAACAACAAAAATAATTCACCTACCTACCTACTCACATCCAAAATTATTAGTTGATAAACAGCAAACAAACAATTTGTGGATGGTTTTATAAAAGATGAGGAAATTAAGTGGTTTTCAGTGGATTTAGGTGGACAGCATAAAATTAAACACTCATCAAATCCATTTATTTCCACTTTTGTGGAAAATCATAAATCCATTATGTCTGTACTCTATGAGATAAATATAGAGTGATAATCTGAGCATCTGTGGATTTATAAGTTTATGGTTGTACAGTGAATAGGAAAAAGAAGGGAAACGGGGAATGTGTCAAAGAGACAACAACCCAAAGGGGAGTAATAACAACTCAAAGCCACCATAAGATCTTCAATGAACGATGAGGAAACCCCACACCCAACAGCAGGTCGGAGTTGGCCCCTAAATAAAGAGTAATCAAGTACAGCGAAATAAACATCATCCTAGACTCCCATAGACATAAAGTGAACTAACTAGAAAACAGACAAGACACACAAAGGCTTAATACTGTATGGTTGTTATATTTCGCGTGGTATTAATTTCCGCGCTATTCACGTTTTATGCAGTAAGGGCGAAAATTTATACCCGCCAATATTTAAATGTAAACCTTAATATAAATGAACTTAGTGACTTTAACTAAACACCGGCGAAAATAAAACCCAGCGAATAAATCAAAAACTGAAAACCGCGAAAATTTCGTACCGCGAATATAAAGCACTATACAGTAAATTTCCTGACTTAGGACAGGCGCAAACCTGCTGCGGCGGGGTTAAACTAGTTTTATTGGGCCCAAACCTTCCCCCTATAGCCAATGTGATAAATAAAAAAACAATCGTAACAACAGTAAAATTCAGTTGGCAACAGGACTGAGTCAATTGTGAGAAATGAAACTGAGAGAACTAAATATACGGACATAAACATGAAATCACAAGAGACTACTTTTGAGGGCCTCAGGGAAGATTAGTTTTGTAACTAACTGTGTTACCCTCTTGAAATAAAGCCTTTATTATTATTATTATTATTATTATTACTACTAGCAGTTAACTGACATGCCAGCTCCAGACCCATTACCAACTGACAAATTAAGTTATGTACCCTCAGTATACAGCTTCCATTAAGATCCCTTCCTGTGAGGAGTTTAGCATAATGATTTCATGTATATACCGGAATACACAACCCGTGTCCATGCAATACTGATTTTAGAAATTTAGAATGTGTTTAGTTAAAATGCAAAGACCCTATCAAAAAATCAATGTTAATACCAAAGAAGGCAATACGTAATGACTTGACGACAATATCGTAATTATAACCCTTATGAATTAGACGATTTAAAGGTTTTATAAGTTTATTAGGCGAGTTTAAGTATTTTTTACTCTTATGTGAAACATTACTATAAAATAAGGGATGTGAAATGCCAGCCTTGATTAGATGTTTACAAGTTGCATTGTATTTATGAACTAAGTCTTCATATCGATGATAAAATTTAGTAAAGGTTTTAACTAGTTTATGATAACGAAAACCTTGATGTAATAGTTTTTCAGTTATGAAAAGGTTCTGTTCATTAAAATCGCAAACTTAATTACATACTCGAGCAAATCGAACTAGTTGAGATATGTAAACACCGTATGATGGTGCTAATGAAACCTAGTTTGACCAACAGCTCCTTAGAACTGTTTGGTTCTGTTTGACTTATACAGGTGATCAGTTAACACAGGTGGTGAATATATAAACAATATTGATATAAACATGATAAAGGATCCTGAGATCTTGTTTGGTATTGGAAATAATTCCTGTTTTATATTAGTCAGGGTTAAGTTTAGAAAACATATTGTTCATTCAAGGTTTAGTTTAGATAAGCTTATATTTCTGTTATTGTAGTTATACCTGTAGTTAATTCCTGTTTTATATAAGTCAGGGTTAAGTTTAGAAAACATATTGTTCATTCAAGGTTTAGTTTAGATAAGTTTATATTTCTGTAATTGTAGTTATACATAGCCTAAATTTCTTCTTGTTGTTACAGGGAGCATCAAAGATTACAAATATGATCCACAAACATCTCATAAATATGAAAAATTAAAGTACATCAAACGATATCATCGGAGATATGGAAAAGAGGCTTTGTTGCATCGTCAGTCAAAACAGCGGAGAATAGCAGTGTCTGAAGGATCTAATTATAGACCACCATCATACCCACGATGCATCAGTACAGAGGGCAGCACTAAATGTGTTGAAAGAGCCCTTCCATTGTCAAAATATTGTTGTAAACGTATCATTTGCTATTATATTCTCAAAGTTGTGGAGTAAAATAGGTTCTGATGTTAGAATCTTAACCAAATGACTCAAAACATGTCAAAATCTGAGATGAAGAATTTTAGTCTTGTCAAATTTAGCATGACAGAATCAGATATGTTTAATTCAGAATTAAAACCATATCAAATTTCAGCAGATGACAGAATTCAGGCCATGTTAAAATTCAGATTGCATTATTTTAACCAGGTCAGATGACATAATCTAAATCATGACAAAATTGAAAAGTCAAATTCCAAATCAAAAACCATGTCAGAATTAAAACCATGCAAATTCATATGTCTTAATCATAACGTTGACAAAAATTTAGGAAAAATTCGAAACAATGTAATAATTCATAGGTTAAAATTTAAATCACATTAAAATTTCTGTGGTAGAATCTAAACCATACCAAATTCTTATGTCATTTTCTTAACCATGCCAACATTCAGTTGACAAACCCTGAAAATTTTAGCTCGGCATGGAAGCACAAGACATCCAATATATATATATATCTTTGAATGAAACTCATACACAACATATTTGATTCAGTTTGGATTTTTTATGTGACTTTTAGATCGTTTGAGTCTGTGAAAGGCTACACTAGCTTTTGATAATCCTATTTATCTATCTTTCTTTGCTCCATTATCATTACTGTTGTACTTCAATTTGTCCGCTACTGCTTGCTTTTCCCATAGGGCATATAAGTCTTGTACAATTTTGGAACTTCCGGGATCAAAAATTGTACCCTTAAGTTACATTTTGAACAAATAAATTTGACGTTTTAAACAGAAATTTGAACGTCGCAATTCTCTGATGTCATGTTTTTGGGGGAAATGTTTTCGAATTGCCTGTTTATTGTGAATTCTCGTGAGTCACATGACTAGACTTACAGACCCAAGATGTACATTAAGCATGATGTTAGGGTTCTTGTAGATGAGGCCAAAAACAGTGTTCTATATTTTTCTAAGCAAGAGAACAGGAAAAGCTAATGGGGACATAACACTGGAGTTCAGTACTACCAGTTTGATGTTTAATTTTTCAAATTGCTCAATTCGCCTTTTCAGGAACTAAAGCATTGTGGGTAGAGCGTACACCAAATTATTTTGATTGGTTAAGAACGTAAATAACGTAAGTCATTGGTCTAAAATTGATTGTTCGTACACCAAAATTTCAAATGAAATCAATGTACCTACAATCCTTCAGTTTCTGGAACGGTGAATTAGTAAGCCGGTTAAGGTCATAAACAATGGACAATATAATAATAAGAAAAGTATATCGGAGGTAACTGTCAAGAATGATCTACATTAATTTTTCACCTTAACCACATATAGACATAATGAATGATAACCACCAGACTTTGTACAGACAGTGTGCTTTTGGAGAGTCTACCTGTGTATGTCCTGTTGCATCATGGGAGAATGAACCATTGTGTCACAGACATACCCCTCTACAAGAGTGTGAACCAAGGATACAGTTGGTTGAAGAGGTAAGAATGTTTAATGATAGTGTGACTGAGCAGTTTAAAATTCTGCTGTAGAGAATAAGGGTCTGTAAGTCTTATCATTTAAAGGCATATCCTACTATTGTTTCTGCGCATTTTGCTACTGTTTTGTAATTCCTTTATGACGTCACGAAATTCCCGCGAACTTAGCTTTAATGTTTTGTAATTCATTTATGACGTTGCAAAATTCCCGCGAATTTTTCCCGGTACATGGACCGACGTAAGGGTAAGTTGTAACACGTACTGAATAAATTAAACACTTAAACACTCTGTAGACCACTTCATTAAATATTTTGCCAAGAATTGTATTGTTATAAAATGACAATTTTTTTCGCGTTTTCAAAGAAACCTTCAAACTTGTGGTGTAGATACAGTCAAATGAATAGATCTTTTAGGTAGTATACCTTTTTTTGTTATTTCCACCTTCACCCCGCCAACAGAAATTGATAAAAGAAACGAAAATGAAGAAATATACAATTTTGAGAAACTCCGAAAGACGTCAAATGTGTCCATATTATTTAAATATTGTTATTACAAAGAAAATATAACAGTTAATACCTACAATGGATGAAAGTTACAAAAACCCGCTTTTTTATTCCTGCCATTTTCGGTCTTGACATATTTTTTGCAAATATCTTCTTCCATGATTCGGTGACCCCATTTTTTTATTATACGACCGCAAAAATTTTTGCGGTCGTATATTGGTATGGTGCTGTCGTCGTCGGCGTCGTCGTTGTTGTCGTTGTCGTCGTCGTCGTCTGTAGACACTTTAGTTTTTGGTCAATAACTTTAGTTCCAGTAGATCAATCCTTATGAAATTTTAACATAATGTTCTTTGGTACAAAAGGAAGGCTTGGCTTAGTTTTGGTCATTGTGGCCCCACCCGTTTTTAAAAAAGGGGCCAAAAAGGGTTAAATTGGGTGTTTTCACGTGTTTGTCTGTAGAATCTTTATTGTTAATTGGATTTTGATGGGGTTTCTTTCAGTGTTCTCCTGAGGAAATTTCCAATCTGGGGTATGCCAACGGATTTCACGTAGCATGTACCGCTCACAAGATAAATGGGGCCCAACAGGGGCAAATCTCCAAAAAAATAAATTTTTTATTTTAAGTCCGATTTTGAAGCAGTTTTTTT
>MJUU01007216.1:22532-36232 GCA_002080025.1 Modiolus philippinarum
AATCACACCCTGCGAAGTAAACAAAGGCTGTTCCATTCACATCCCGCCTAACGAGATTACGCGAGAACACGAATCAGCTGTGTATTGACGACAAAATGGCGTCGCCTCCGCAAAAAGGGAAGAGATACAATTCAAAATTCCAAAATAAATGGATAAAAGAGATGGAATTTTTGAGCAAGAGTGATACATATATATACACGCAGTGTTTCTGTTGTGTGGTATAACCTTTTCCGTAGTGCACGGAGGATGAAGTGACGTTGTTCGCTATAGAGAAACAGAGGGACACAAACGTAGTGCTCGACTTCGGACTCAAAATGCTGAAATTCTGTTTACATTATTCACAGTAACTTCGGTGTTTTGTTATTTGTAGCTGAGCACAACCTACCATTCTCAGTAGCTTGCACTGGTGAGACATAAGTTGTCGAAATGCCCATATGTAGATAGTAAATTTACAGTGACTTCGTTATTGAGTTATTTAATCATATGCAAAAATAATGAAACTTCAGAACTAGATGACTTGACAGAGGAAGTGACAAAATTAGAAATATCAACTTTAAGTAAGCCACCGAGTGTAACACTTGTACTCGGGCTTGTACTTTTGAATACTTACATGTACCAACAAAGAGGAGCAAGACAATGAAATGTAAATAAATAGAGTTTTAAATAAATTGCCAACAACCCATATAAAAACTGAAAAGACAACCTAAACCGGGAAGGAAAATTTTGGATTTTAATTCTTGAAAAAATTAAATGCCAAGATTTCAGCAAAACAGTAATAATTACAGAACTTCTGGAATACCCAGGAACCTGCCTTAACAGCATTCCATGCTTTGATTCATTGTTGTACAATATATGGAATTTTTCATCACAATTTTTTCTGAAACTGTAAGTGGGATTCAATTGTTGTTTTGCACAGAGCTTCCTTATGGTCCAATTTATTGTGTATTCCGATTTCAAGGTTAAGTCATAAGCACTTCCTGTTTGCCTGGTTTATACTATACAAAAAGATCCATGGTTTCAATTTTCACAGTACTTGGCTTAATGTGTGTCAGTTTATGAAAATAAAAAAAGGAGATTTACTGCATCAACATACACAGCACTATTTCAAATAGTGTCACTTTATGAGAAAAATCAAAAGAGGAATTTACTGTTTTAGTGTCAACAGTTCTAGTTTTCCTATAGTGATATTATCAAAAATTCAAATAGAAATTCACTGTTTCAGCATTTAAATTATTTGGTTTTATATATAAAGTTTATAAAAACCTGAAGAGAAGTACAATAGTTCAGTGTTCACAGCACTTGGCTTTTTGTAGTCTCACAAGAAATGCACTGATTCATTGTTTGCAGAACTTAGTTTCCTGTAGTCAGTTAATGAAAAAGTCATAAGAGAAATTCAGTATTAATTTTATCCTATGTTCCTGTTTCCTGTTGTAAGAGAATTAGTTCACATTACATTAGGTCAAGTTAACAAGAATGCTGAACATCCTGTCAATTCCACTCTAAATGATAGGGCATTAATTGTTACAATCATTTGAATATGGAGTAAATCCTGTTACCTCTAGTAATAATAAATAAGATGATATGAAGTAAATGTAGATGAAAAATTTATAGATGTGTAAGTTTGTAAGAGTATCGATAGAGCATCAGCATCATGGTAGTTTTAGAATGTAAGGGAATTGTCATTATTGTTAATCTCCTGGATATTTAAATATAATCTGTTCCTGTTGAGATACGATGAGGTGATTGAAAAAATTATCCAAATGAAATTGAACATTGTATGATTCTTTAACAACCTGATAGTTTGACTTCATACAATTTAGCTTTGTCAGTTCTTCCTTTTGCTGTTGAACATCCAATATATACTTTCCCTGTTGGTGTGAAGACAATTGAATGTGGACGTTGTATTCCAATGTTCCTTGTTTCTATATGTGTTATATAGTGTCCAGTGTTGTTTAGAATGTGTAGTATCCAAAGGTTTAGGTCAGATATGATGAGGTTGTCTGATGGACTGGTTACTACGAAGACCGGTTGGAATGGTTTGTCCTCAGTGTTGATGTTTGGATGGCCATTATATATGTTAATGATATCTCCATCCTGACCTAACACCACCAGTCTACCTCTACCATCATTTGACAACTTATCCACCACACAGATGTTACCAGTGTGGGTACTTGTTATAAACCTGGCAACTGTAAATATAGGCTGGTTATTTCTGTCCTTGTGATATATAGATTTATGTTTACCTTCCTTGTCCATTATAATCACAGCACGTCTTCCTGTTGCTGGGAATGCTGGACCAGAATCTACAACCCCCACTATAACTTTATAGTCACTGGTAACATGGACTGCTGTGAAACCCTGAGTGTTAACACTATAGTTAGTGTCTGTAATTTTGTTTGTACTGATATTGATCTGTTTAAGTACTGTTTGATCTCCAGAAGCAAGAAGTAGTTCATTTGATGGAGTAACTGCCATATCATTTATACTTATGTCAAAGCTAGAGATAATCTTCAGATTGTTGACTTCAGGTTGTACATTCTGAACAACATACTGATTACTGATCCATAATGTATCTTTTATGGCTGACAGGAAGCCAACTCTGGAAATATCAGTAGTATACTTCTTTACTAGTTCTAATGTTATGTCTGTTGGTGTTTGTTGTAATGAGATGTCTTTAGGACTATGTTGTATTATAGTGTCTGTTGGTGTATGGTGTAAAGATCCAAAGTTATCCTGACTTATTTCTCCTGGTAGGAAAACTGGCATGGATGGAAAATCAGGATTAAATGGCTCCAATGGTTCTATCATAGACTTGTCCAGCTCTGTGCTGTCATTGAAGATTGTTTCAGCATCTTTGGAATGGAGGATATCATCTACATGGTTACTTTTATCTACCTTGGTTTTCTTTAACGAGACAACTCGGCTCTCTTCTGATTCAACTGAGGTCCTGAACGATCTCCATTCCTGATCTAGCTCACTTAGAAGTTTTTCTGTGTATTGATCAACTGCCTTTTTCAAAGATGTATTTTGATCTTGAATCTTCTTCCTGGCTTCCATATATTTAACATTTTCAGCCTTTTTTATTTCTTTAATTCTATGTTCTCTTTTGGTGAGAATATCAACATCATTCTTGGCCTGATTTTGTCCTTCTTTCAGTTTTTTCTCTTGAATTTGGTATCCTTCGCTAATTTCCACCAATCCATGACCACTGTGGACTTTAGAAATGCATTTAGGACAACCTAACTGGTCACATGACTTACAAAACATCACACAGTCCTGACCTTTATGCACTTTACATGGAATGTGAGTGAAATCAATATCTTCCGTCTGTGGTCCTATCTCCTTTATACTGACAACTTTGTGATTCCTGGCATTCCTGATCTTAATGTGTATTCTGTCCTTACACCCATTACACATTAATAGATCACAATCAATACACTTCCACGATATTTTAACTTCTGTTTCGCACAAAGTACAACATACAGGAACTTGTCCTTTTCTTATAGACCTAGAGGATTCCATATTTACTTCTATCTTCTGAATACTTACTACAAATATACAGGTAATTCTTGTTAAAAGATATTCAAAGGCTTTGTCAGTGTGCAGTGATATATATATTTCAAGGTTATAGATCTTAAGATAAAAACTGATCTTTTTAAAAAGAATTTAAATGCACATGTCAAAACGTACCTTGTTGTGAGTGGTAATATCGTTTTTGTTTTTAATATATATATATGTATATTATGCACTACAACTCAGTCAAAAATCTCGTTTCATTTAATTGTAATGTTCATTATACAATTTATTCTGTCAACAGTTAAAGATAGCCTTTTATAAATAATCACTATAATTCTTGTATAGAAACCATAATGTATTTGATCTGTCTGTAAGTGTGATTTTGGTCTGCAATGTCTTGAAGCCAATCTTTCAAAAATTCTAATAAGTTTACATAAAAAGTAAGATAACCTCACTACTTTCAAAATTTCAAGTTTCACTGTAAAATCTGATTTGTAAATTGTTAATTGTCTCTCTGGAAAATTTTAGCACATCTTGTCTGAAGGATCACATGAGCTTTAGTCATTAATTGTCATTTGTCAACTGGTGATTTTGAATTTATAATTTATTTTGTGTGTAATCAGAAAAGGGGGGGGGGAGAGATCTTGCCTGCAATGATGAGTTCTAGACAGAGGCACTATTTCCTATGTTTGCAGTGTCAGTATATGAAAAGAGGGGGTGTTTTTCATTTGTGTGTCTACACCTTCAAAGAAACAAAAGGTCAAATTTGACCAAAAATTAGTCAAAACATTGTTTAAACAGTGTGTCGGGCAGGTTTGCACCTCTTCCAATTTCCAAATGGCAGCTAGCAGAAGTCGTACTACATGGGAAAGCTTATTTAAGATCTTTTTTGGTGAACTATTTGCCAGTTACAACCAAACTAAGTCTCAATGATCTTTAGTTTGAAGCATACTAAATGATTTTCCCTCTAAATATCATAACCTGTTTAGAACCAAATATGTTTAAAATGTTACTCTAAAAGTAATGTTGAAGTGAGCAATACATACTTCTTGTAAAAAGTTTATACTGAATTCCTGTCAATACTTCTATCATATGTTTTCACTAATATCACTCTTATAGCATAATGAATAAAAAGGGACATAAGAATGGTTACTGCTCAACTGGTGCTACAGGTCATCTTGAACCGCTTTGAAGGTATGAAAGTGTTGAATGCCTTGTGGTGACTTTAAAATGAAGAACAAAAATAAAAGCATTGTTCCATTAATTGTGTCTTCAATGTATATATAGAGACTTTGTCTCATGTGCATGTACTCCATATCCTTTCACTGTTTATTTGTAACTTATCTGGATATCTTGTATAGACTTTTAATCTCATAAAGTAAAGAGAAATGGAGTTGTTCTACAAATTGTTAAGGAATGTTGTCAACCCTATTGCTAGCAAGTACAACAATTTAAGTGCTTTGTTTTTATGACCAAAACTTTGTCGGTTTTACAGTTTTGGTATTTGGACACATTCACTTGCACACGTATGTTATAGATTGCAATTTTAGTCATGTACATTTACTTCTGTCTTTGTATTCTTCGTCAGATTAATGCAGACTCAAGCCCGAAAAAATTGTGTTGATTTTATAAAATAAAGTTACATATACATTGATTTCCAGTGTAAAATTATTTTTTAGAACATCTAAATAAATGCCATTTGATCATTTGTTCTCTGTCATATTTTACACATATTTTGGTACATGGATTTCTAAATGTTTTGCTTTGATCGACACTGAAGAGACACAAGTTGTCGAAATGCACATATGCAGAAACTAAATTAACAGTAACTGTGGTATTTTATTATTTATTAAAAATATATGATCTGCACTGAAGAGACATAAGTTGTTCAAAAGGCAATCTGCAAAAACAAAATTGACAGTAACTTTATTTATGAAAATCACATTATAAAAAAAAAAAACGGGAAGAAATTTTACTGCTAGAATTTTCACTGTACATCACTAAAAGGCAGTTTATAAAGAATATGAGTCGAAAATGGGGGTAATAACAAAATTACCAAACAGAGTTGTCAAGAACCGAAGGCAACCACCAGAAAAAATAATCACCCTCATGGTCCTGTCTTAGTACAAGCATTTCAAAAGAAAAGGTTGGTTTAAAAGGTTTTATGGTGTGCCAAACCTCCCTTTCCACTGCGGTAGTGTCTGGTAGCAACTCAACAGCAATTGTATTGTATGATTGTTTCATTCAAATTATGCAAAATCAAATGAAATTTCATTGTTCACAATATTTTCCCTCATTAAGTCATGTTAAAAAAAAAAAAAAAAAAAAAGAATTCCTTAAGTCAGGTTGTGAAAATGTTAGAAGGGAAATTCATGCCAGACTCAGAGTACTGTTCACAGTTCCTCACTTCTCAAAGCAGTGAATGAAAATTACAGTGTTCATGGTTATTGACTTACTCATATCAGTGAATGAAAAATCAAGATAGGAAAGTTCCTCAAAGCAGTAAATGAAGTTTCAAGTTTCAAGGTTCTTCACTTCCTCATATCAGCTTAGATAGGAAAATTATTTTTTGATCCTTCACTTTCAGTAGTCAGTACTTTGGTGCTGGCCCAAAAACTGATTTTATTTGAAAACTTGCAATATTTAAATTTAAGAAAATTTTGTTAAAACCTATGGAGTATCTCCCTGTTGCATAGCTCTGACCTTAGCTGATTTTGGCTTTCCTATTTAGATAGTATTGGTAATTTGTTCTATATCAGCTTGTTCACGTATTTCGGTTCATAGATTTTCAAATGTTTTGATTTGATCTGCACTGATGAGACATAAGTTGTCGAAATGCATATAAGCAGAATTAAAACTAAATTTACAGTAGCTTTGGTATTTTGTTTTTTCAAATGAAACCACTGGGAAAATTATTGTTAGAGCATTCACAGTTCTTCACTTCCTCATATTAGTTAATACAAAATCAAGTTTGGAAAAATACTGTTAAGAGTGCACAGTTCACCAGTTCCTCAAGTCAATTGATAAAAAATGGAAATAGCAAAATTAATGTTATAGTGTTCATAGTTCATCACTTCAAGCCAGTTAATGAAAATTTTACATAAGAAAAGTAAAGTCAAAGTGTTGATAGACCATCGTTGTTCAGTTCTTCATGCCATGAATGAAAAATCCAAATAGAAAAAAAAATGTCAATGTTCACCTAAAGTCATGTAAAGATAATCAAAAAAGGAACATTAATTTTAGTGTTCATAGTTTTCACTTTTCCAATTTTATAGCTAAAGAAATCCAAAGAGGACAATTGCAGAAGGTGAAAAATCTAAATTTTGAAATTTTTGTCATTGCTTCCTCAAGTTGGTAAATAAAAAGAAAAATGATCCAAATATAAAATTTAATGCCAGAGCACAGTATTTACTTCCTCAAGTTAGAAATTTCAGATTTGAACATTGAAGTCTGAGTGTTTATATATTTTATGAAAGGATATAGAGTAAATGAACATGAGACCATAACTCATATGTTAACTCCAACTGCAATGATTTTAATGAGCTGTATGGCCATCAATTCACTGGAAATCCATATTTCAAAAATGTTTAAAATGCATTAAACCAAACTAAATCCAAATAATCAGTAATATCAAATTTATAGCTAAGGACAAAACTACGATGGAGGGAGTTTAATCTCAGATTTTAGAATATAGTCTTTTTACTTCCTCAAGTCAATGAATGAAAAATTTAAAATTGTTGTCAGAGTGTTCACAATATTTCATTGTCTAAAGACTGTTAACGAAAAAAAAAGAAAATTTCTTAATATACTGCCTGAAGAGGTATAGAGATGACAAATTGGTATACAATAGAATTCTATAGAAGGTTGATTATCTTGATTAGCAGACAATAGACAGGAGTTTAGAAGGAGTTTTATAGGTGTTACTAGAGGAATATTGGTATGTTCATTGAAGAATTGCAAATAAAATATCTGGGAAATCCGCCTTAAGTGTGTTTACAGTTCTTTAGTTCCATAAGTCAGTTAATAACACAATTCCAAATGAAAGAACAAAAAGGTCACAGTGTTCACAATTCTTAATTTTCTGAGTCAGTAAATGGAAAATCAAAGTAGGAAAATGAATGTACAGAGTGTGTACATTTTTTCACTTCCTCATGTCAGTTATAAAAAAATCAAAATTGGAAATTAACTGTGAAGAGTGTTCACTTCTTCATTTCTTGAAGTCTGTTTAAAAAAATCCAAATATGAAAATTACTGTGAGAATTTTCGTTATGTCAGTTCAAAAAAAAATGCAAATAGGAAATTAACTTTGAAGAGTGTTCACTTCTTCATCGTCCGAGTGTCCGTCCGTTCGTCCCACCTCAGGTTAAAGTTTGCGTTAAGGTTCATATCTGAGAAACTACAAGTGGCACATCAATCATCTTTGGTCATTGGATGCATCTTGATGAGTGATGCTGCTTCAGATGATAGTTGGGTCACTCTGACCTACATTTCACGCTTCAATGACTCAGGTTAAAGTTTGCGTTAAGGTTCTTATCTGTGGCACTACATGTGGTACATCAATTATCTTTGGTCAGTGGATGCGTCTTGGAGAGTGATGCTGCTTCAGATGATAATTGGGTAACTCTGACCTACATTTTACGCTTCAATGACTCAGGTCACAGTTTGCGTTAGGGTTCATATCTGAGAAACTACAAGAGGCACATCAATTATCTTTGGTCAGTGGATGCATCTTGGAGAGTGATGCTGCTTCAGATGATAATTGGGTCACTCTGACCTACATTTTATGCTTCAGTGACTTGGGTTAAAGTTTGTGTTAAGGTTCATGTCTGAGAAACTACAAGTGGCACATCAATCATCTTTGGTCAATGGATGCATCTTGGAGAGTGATGCTGCTTCAGATGATAATTTGGTCACTCTGACCTACATTTTATGCTTCAGTGACTTTGGTTAAAGTTTGCGTTAAGGTTCATATTTGTGAAACTACATGTGGTACATCAATTATCTTTGGTCAGTGTATGCGTCTTGGAGAGTGATGCTGCTTCAGATGATAATTGGGTCACCCTGACCTACATTTTACGCTTCAATGACTCAGGTTAAAGTTTGTGTTAAGGTTCATATTTGTGAAACAACTTCATGTGGTACATCAATTATCTTTGGTCAGTGGATGCATCTTGGAGAGTGATGCTGCTACTGATGATAATTGGGTCACTCTGATCTACATTTAACGCTTAAATGGCTCAGGTCACAGTTTGCGTTAAGGTTCATATCTGAGAAATGTGGTACATCAATCAGGTTATAGTCTATGTTAAGATTCATCATTCATCTTAGGTCAGTGGATGCCTCATGGAGAGGGATGCTGCTTTTGAGAATATATAGAAATTTTAACTGTATTTGGAAATTTAATTGCTACAGGCGAGGGGATTAGCTGTCTTTTCTGACTGATCCCATCTTGTTAAAATCCAAATAGGGAAATTACTATGAGAATATTCAGAGTTCTTCGTTTCCACGAGTCATTTAATTGGAATCCAAAAAGGAAAATTATCCTCAGCATGTTCACAGTTCTTTACTTCCTAAAATCAGTTAATTAAAATTCAAAATGGGAAAATTTGTATCAGACTGTTCACAATTCTTCACGTCATAAAGTCAATTTATGAAAACTTAAAATATAAAAATTTGATAGAGTGTTGTTCTACAGTTCTTCACTTGATCAAGTCAGTAAATGAAAGAATTCACAGTCATTTCAGATTTTGAAAAACTCAAATGTTTTACAGTTCTTAACTTTCTCAACGCAGTTCATGAAAATTAAATAGTTTAATTGTGCGATTGTTCAAAGCAAATCACTTCTCAATATCAGTTTATGAAAAATCCCAAAAGTTATCGAGTGCTCAAATGTTCTCTTCTTGAAAAAAAAAAATCCTGAAATAAATTCACTGTTAGTGTTCACATTGGTTATTACTCAGTTGTTCTTACTTATGCACTTCCTCAAGTCAATTATGAAAAAAGTCTAAAAAATGAAATTAATGTCAGTATATTCACAGTTCTTCCCTTTGATATCCTATCATGTAATGAAAAATCCAATATGAAAATAAGTGTTTTAATGTTCACAGTTGTTCACTTTCTTACTGCAGCTAATAAAAAATCCAAATAAGAAATTTCCTTTCAAAGTTTGTGGTATTTCATTTCTAAAATCGATCTATGAAAATGGAAATAGAATAGTTCAAATTTCTGTACTTCATTAAGTCAGTTCATGAAAAATCAAGAAAAGGAAATATCTGTTAAAGTATTCACAATGATTGGCAAAAAGAAAATAAATAGATAACAGTTTGTTAACAAAGCTATATATTTTTAAGTTGGGTAGATTGTTTTTCCCAAGTAAAAATTGACTGTTAAGTCAAGTTGGTGAGCTGATAGTTTCACTTTAAACAGTTTTGCGTTACCGCCACTTTCATTATACCCCCCGCAAACAAAGTTTGGGGGGGTATATAGGAATCACCCTGTCTGTCTGTCCGTCTGTCTGTCTGTCCGTCTGTCCGTCTGTCCACACTTCTCGTAAGCGCAACTCCTCTTAAACCACTTGAAGGATTTTGATGAAACTTTACACAAAGGAAGGAAGCTATATGGAGATGTGCATGAAGAAATATAATTATTGTTCAAGGTTAATTAAAGGTTCAATGAGCGGGGGGTATCTTTGGCTGCCATTCGGCGACAGCTCTTGTTTTATTATCATTCCTGATTTCTGATGATTGAGATAGATATATTAATTAGGATATTGAGAAAATAATCCAAACATTTGGTTATGGTTCTTTGTTGACCCAATGGTTTCCTATTGTCATCACTTCTGCTTTTTTTCATCATTGTACATCCACTACATTCCTGAATTCTATAGTTAAGTTGATTGTTATAATGAAGAGATTGATAAGATTAATCCAAATATAGGTTGTTTATGATTCTTTGACAACTGACAATTTCATTTCAAACGGTTTGGCATTTTCAGGACTTCATTTTGTCTTGGAACAAAATTCTTTTTACTGTGGTAAAATAGATGTAAATATTAGTATATGTAGTATGGTATGATTGCAAATGTAAGTTGAGGTGCGTTAGTATGATTTTCAGCATCCTATTAGTGTTACTTCATACAATTTAGCTTTTGCGCTACTTCCTTTTGCCTTGGTACATCCAATATATACTTTTCCTGTTTTAGTGAGGACAACTGAATATGGATCTTTTAATCCAAAATTTCTTGTATTTATATGTGATATGTAATGTCCTGTGTTGTTCAGAATGTGAAGTATCCCAATGTTAAGGTTTGGAATGATGAGGTTGTTTGATGGAGTGGTTACTATGGAGACGGGTTTGAATGGTTTGTCTTCAGTGTTTATGTCAGGATGGCCATTATAGCTGTTAATTATGTCACCATCCTGTCCTAGCACCACTACTATACCTCTACCATCACAAGATAACCTATCCACCACACAGATATTACCAGTGTGGGTACTTGTTATTACCCTGGCATTTGTAAATATAGGTTTGTTGTTCCTGTCTTTATGGTAAATAGTTTTATGTTTACCTTCACTATCCATCATAATCACTGCACATCTTCCTGTGGCTGGGAATGCTGGTCCAATATCTCTAACTCCCACTATAACTTTATAGTCACTGGTGACATGGATTGCAGTTAAAACTTGAGGATGTACACTGTACACAGTGTCTATAAGTTTGTTTGTACCGATATTGACCTGTTTAAGTACTGATTGGCCTTTAGGAGCAAGTAGTAGATCATTTGATGGTGTAACTGCTATATCCATAATTTCAATGTTGAAGTGGGAGATGATTTTCAGATTATTTTCATCAGGTTGTACATTCTGAACAACATAATTATCACTGATCCATAATGTATCTTTAATGGCTGACATCATAAAAACATCAGAAATATCAGTAGTGTACTCCCCTACTACTTGTAATGCTATATCTGTTGACGTATTGTGTAAAGATTCAAAGTTATCCCGACTTATTTCACCTGGTAAGAAAACTGGCATGGATGGAAAATCAAGACTGAGTGGTTCCAATGGCTCCCTCATAGACTTTACCAGCTCTATGTTGTCATTGAAGATTGTTTCAACACTTTTGGAATGGAGAATGTCATCTACGAGGTAAACTTTATCTGTCTTGTTTTTCTTCAGCAAGACAACTCTACTCTTTTCAATTTCAGTTGAGGTTTTGAACATTTCCCATTTCTCATCAAGTTCATTTATAAGTTTTTCGGTATAAAGATCAAATGACTTTTTCAAAGATCTATTTGCATCCTGAATCTTCTTCCTGGCTTCCATGTATTTAACATTCTCAGCTTTTTCAATCTCATTTATTTCACATTCCGCTTGATTTAGTGAATCAACATCTGTTTTTGCCCGATTTTGTCCATCTTTTAATTTTTTTGTTTGAATTTGATAGCCTTCGCTGATGTCCACCAATCCATGACCGCTGTGGACTATAGCAATACAACGAGGACACACTAGCCGATCACATGTCTTGCAGAACATTAAACAGTCCTGACTTTTATGCTCTTTACAAGGAATATGACTGAAATCAATGTCTTCAGTCTGAGGCCTGACCTCCTTTATACTGACAACCTTGTGATTCCTGGCATTCCTGATCCTAATGTGTATTCTGTCCTTACACCCTGTACACATTAATAAATCACAATCTATACACTTCCACCATATTTTAACATCAGTCTCGCACAAATTACAACATACAGGAATTTGTCCTTTTCTAACAGATTGTGAGAAAGCCATTGATTTCCCTTTTGAGTGAAAAAATGTATGATCCATTGTAAGTTTTAGTAGTCAGATTTGATAATGACAGTTTACACTAGTATATATAAGTTATCTAATATTATAACGTGATAAAACAGGGTAAGGATGACTGTCTAGTTGTAAATAAGTTATCACTACTGGGTTTTACCATGTACTTGTAGACTTTGTTCCATTTGCATTCACTCTATATCCTTTCATCATTAGTCGCCGCGAGGATGCCGTGACTATATTTGTGATCTCTTTAGAAAGTGTTCGTGGTGGGGCACGTGATCACAAATTGGAAAGTTTTAGTTGAATAAAATGAAGTAAATTAAAGAAAATGATAAAAAAAATAAATATAATCAATCAGAGTATAACGTCTTAAATTGAAAACAACATCTCTCTTAATACAAAAGCATATGGTTTTTAAACAAAGCCAGTGTGTATGAGAAAGTTCAGAGTTCATTGACAAAATTATACAGTCTGGGGAAGAGATGTCTATTTTTAGACATGTGACATGCATTAGATATGCATAGATTATTATACCCCCGCAAACAAAGTTTGGGGGGGTATATAGGAATCACCCTGTCTGTCTGTCCATCCGTCTGTCCGTCTGTCCACACTTCTCGTAAGCGCAACTCCTCTTAAACCACTTGAAGGATTTTGATGAAACTTTACACAAAGGAAGGACACTATATGGAGATGTGCATGAAGAAATATAATTATTGTTCAAAACCAGGAAGGGGAGATAATTGAACTTTGACTTTTCATTGATTACCCCTCATGGGTTACCTTGTAAGCGCAACTCCTCTTAAACCACTTGAAAGAATTTAATGAAACTTTACACAAAGTAAGAAAACTATATGGAGATGTGCATGAAGACAAAGGAAGAACACTATATGTAGATGTGTAAAATGTCAAATAGGCTGAAAAGGGTGAATTTTATATTTGTCTGATTTAGACAGAGTGTTTTCATTGGAACCCTTGTGAAAAGTTTTTTCTTGAAGATTATATCATTGTGTCCACACTTGTACTGTGTCTGCACCTGTATTGTGTCCACACCAACTTAATTTTGTACTTACCATATCGATTCAGGGTTCAATGAGCGGGGGGTATCCTTGGCTGCCATTCGGCGACAGCTCTTGTTTCATGTCTATTCCAGTATCTGCCCTGATATCAGTCCCGAGACCTGATATCTGCCCGACGCGGTAGCGGAGGACAGATATATTGGTAGAGGGCTGATATCTGGGCAGATACCGGAATAGACATGTCATAATCTTTTTATCACATATTTGACAGGGGAATGTTGTAAGCTAAAAGAAAACCATTACATAATTATTTTGCTTTTACAATGGATAAAATTTAGGCAAACTCAGATTGACCAACCCCCCC
>MJUU01007218.1:3031-15235 GCA_002080025.1 Modiolus philippinarum
CGCCAGTACTGAACATAGTTTAACATTGGCCCTAAGAGAAATTCACATTTTCATCTTCTCCTTTGAAACCACTGAAGCAAATTCAACCAAACTTTACAGGAATGATGTTTTTCAAGGTCCTTTACAAAGGTTGCTCATTTCATTTCCATCCAATAAAATACATGGCTCCCAGCGCGGAACTAAGGTTTAACATTGGACCCTATGGGAAAATTTACATTTTCTTCTCCTCTGAAACTGCTGAAGCAAATTCAACCAAACTTTACAGGAATGATGAACTGAAGGTCCTTAACAAAGATTGCTCATTTTGTTCTGATCCAATGAAAAACATGGCCGCCAGCACAGAACAAAGTTTATTTTGGCCCTTTGGGAAATTCACATAAAAATCATGGCCACCATACAGAACAAAGAAAAATCCTGCTGTTCAGCATTTTGTCAGGTGAGCGATACAGGCTCAGTGTCTGAGCCTCTAGTTATTCTTCCTAATCTGTTGTTTTAATGCACTTCGTTTAATAATAGGCTTATTATTATGAAGACAGTTTCTGCAAATTGGACGGACAATTCCAAATTTGTCTTGATGTGCCTTCGTCTGATCTGTGTGGAAAACCTCCGAATCGCTACAAAGAAAGCAAATGGATTGAAACACCATGGTTACACAAAGTTCTATTAAATTTTAAAGTCTATTTCGAAGTGGATCCTGCTTATACACATTTATCAGAAGTTATTACAAACATTTAACTTATCTCTATAAATTATCAGGTGTATTATGAAAAAGAATTTCAAATGGAATTTAAAAATTTGGATCATGTGTTGTTATTTTGTGTTCTTTAATATAACATTGGTGTTGTGTTCGTATTGTTGTCTGTTAAATTCACTTTCCATCATGTCGACTAATACCGTATACACCTCAGTTTTTTTTTAAATGGGGACATTTTTTGTCTTGCAAAACAATTTTGAATGAAATAACAGACTCACACCATAACATTTCAAAGAAAAGGTTAAAGATGAAGAACAACAAAAAAAGCGTGTTCCTTTGCTTGTTTTTACCATGTATTTGTAGAGACTTTGTCTCATGTGCATTTACTCCATATCCTTTTATTCACCATTTATAACAACAAAGGTATTCTTTCATTAAACCAGAAGGTTGATGCCCTATTGACTTGATATTGCTTCCCAATCCTTGAAGTAAATACCCATTTTTCAAGAAAACGATATGGAGCAAATGCACATGAGACAAAGCCTCTACATGGTTTAGCCAAACTATGGAACAATGCTTTTACTGTTGTTCTTCATCTTGAAGTCTTAGTTGTACAGTCAAACCTGTGTATACAATATGTAACGGACACCAGAGGGAAGAGATTTTGCTGATCGATTTTACGGTCGACATCACCATCTTGTGGACCGCTGTGGGATATCTGTTTCCCAGATGAAAACAGATCTTTCCCTTTAAAGCTTAATTGTTGTTTTCTCTACCGCATTTGACATGTTCAACACGGCGGGTGTATTATAAGGAGGAGATGCTTACTCCACCGGTGCACCTGATCTCACCCATGGTTTTTTTATTAGGTCTGTGTTGTTCATCTTTGTTTGTGTGTGTCTTCATTTTTCTTTTCTGTGCGTACTCACGTTGTGTCTGTTTTTGTTTTGTTTCCGATGTTGCCATTGTCCTTGGATGATTCGTTTTGGATTGACGGTTCCGTTCTCACTTACTTTATAGACAGGTGGCCTTTATATAGAGGCCAATTGTTTTGCAGGGAAATAAAATTCACAAATATGATTCTAATATTTACAATGTAGTTAAATGTCATTTTCGTAATAATTTGTTTTGTTTGTTAAGATTATGTTTTGAAGATTCAAACATTTTGATTTTTTAAAGTGTGATCGCTAATTATCATTGAATAAAGGGAAATATATAATCACCATATCTTTCCTAAGACATTATTTTCCCCTGCCTGTTTTATAGAATTTAAAGCCAAGTTCGGACCTAAAAGGAGCATGAAGAGTGTCCGCTGCCCATGTTGAGCAGCGCCCGTTTTACAGAGGGTAATTATATAGGAAATCTCATCGGGGGACCCAAGTCTGCCCGTTATGAACAGGTGCCCGCTTTATAGAGTTGCCCGTTAATACAAGTTTCACTGTACTTGGTTTCTCCAGGAGAAAACTGTTACAAAAATTTTATTCCTGATATTCATCATACACCAAGCTGTTTTTCACTTCCAGAAGTCTATTTAATTACCTGAGTAGTAAGCCAATTCTATTGGGCTTTGTTATAGTTAATCCCCCACCCTACAAAAGATGTCATCCTGTTGTTCATGCCCTGGTAATAATGCATTTCCACATATATAAACAAGTTCTTCTTGAATTCTTTGTATAAGCTTTCTTGCTCTTAGCAGAGAAAATTACCCGACTCTTTCCACATTCACAACACATCTCTTAACAGAGTAAATTACCCGACTCTTTCCACATTCACAACACGTCACGATCCCTCTAACATGTAAATATAAAGGATGAAAATATTTTATTTAATAAAACAAGACTAATATGTGATGTCATATGTCATCCCTCCAAAAATGGTATAGTTCTATACACTTCAACAAAAATCATTGAGCAGCACATATTTTCAAACTGCTTTCAACATAGCTGCAAGGGTAGTGGTTTCTTTTTCATATACCATTTAAGCCATCATCCAGACAATCATAGTAAAAAGGACCTAGTGGTTCATGTTCGACACAAATAACAAAAAGTTATGATATTTTTCATAATAGTCAAGCATTTTGACATGGTTGTAGCGTTGCTCGACAATCAGCAAAGAATTCCGCTTAAACCGGTGCTAGGGGCCGTCTTGAACTTACTATGAGGTATGAGCAAAGCTCATTGTTGAAGGCCTCATGGTGGCTTCAAGATGAAGAACAACAATAAAAGCGTTGTTCTTTTGCTTGTTTTTACCATGTATTTGTAGAGACTTTGTCTCATGTGCATTTACTCCATATCCTTTCATTCATCATTTACTTCCAACAAGAAATGACTTGAACTTCTGTTTGTTTCTGTAGGGCATGGCTTTGATTTTAGACTTGGTCTGTCAGAATCTGTCGTGTTCAATTTGTAGAGCTGATCAAAAGTTTTGTAGGCACCATTCTCATCTAAGGTTGGATCAGGAACAAAGTCAATTTCATCGAAGATTTCAGATAACATTCTAGGTGGATTACAAGAACAAAATATACATTCCTCTGAACTTTTGGATTTCTTAACCTAAAACAAGTGGCATTAAAAGTGAAAATACAAGTAAAAAATTGTTACAATACAAATATATGAGTAGGAAATGTTTTTCTCTGGTTGTCACATGTAAATTTAACCCATATAACTTTCTTTCTGCACACATACCTGTATTTGAAACAACACTACAAAATCTGCTAATACAAGCAAAATGTTACGTTTACAATATTTATATTTAATTGTAATGTCTGCATTTTAATGTTTTAAACAAGCTGAAGATCAAATTTTAAATCATTCTTTCTGTAATGATATGTAAAATTTAAACCGGTTTTGACCCGTTAGATAAATTTTCTTTATTCAACGTATGTTGAATAAAGCCCCGTGCTATTTCCCGACAAATCTATTCGGAATACAATACTCGGTGTTTATCATTGATCATTAGATAAAAAGGTTAAACCACTTTATCCCGTTTATTACCATTTTTTATCCATTCTCGACAGTTAAATTTAAAAATTTTAAAATGCTCGGCAAGCCTCGCAATTAAAATTTTAAAATTTAACTATCTCTAGTGGATAAAATATGGTAATGTACGGGATTTTGTGGTGTAATCTGTATTTCTCATACAAGCCAAGGAATGTGATAAACTTAAATTTATAGTTAAATTTATAGTAAATATCAAAATATTAGCATTAGCAAACAGGAAGTAAACCCGTGACAAACTTGAAAGCTTCTTTATGCAATAGGGCCTGTAACTCTCGTTCAATTTTGGAACTTCGGGGATAAAAAATTGTACCCGGAAGTTACAATGTAAACAAAAATTTGAACGTCACAATCCTCTGACGTCGAATTGCTAAATTATCGTTGATTCTCGTGAGTCACATGACGAGAATGAAAGACCCTATACAATTCTGACTTCAAAGCTTTAGATTACATTTCAAATCAGTGCCATCGATGCAAGCCAAAAAAAAACTTCTTTGACAGGCAGACAGACATTTCTATCGACATACGCACGGGCAAAGTGAAAACAAAAAGGGCATCCACATCTTTGTTATTTCGGCATAGGCCGGTGGCCATTTTGATAATTTATAAAAGTTTCTAATGATATGTTTTTTTTTTTATTCGAACAAAAGCACGGCCCCAAATCGCGCTAAATCATATCATAATAATATGAAAACAATTTCGTTAGCGGGACTTCCGGATATGCGTTGCCGGGACTTTTTCTCTGCACCTCGAAGGTAAATCGTCTTTATTTTCTATATTATTGGACTGTTATTTAAAAAAGGCGAATGTCATTCGATGTGTTCTTATGGTTCCTACCTTAACTGAAAACTACTGCAATAATTTCAGTGTGATACGGACGCTAGAACCTTTATTCTGAGATAAGCCTCGTTGAAAACACTGGGAACGGACGAAATAATGCCTCGAACTCGATGGTTCGACTACATTGATGAATGTAGGTTGATTAAATGTGTTTTAATAGTCTACAAGATCAAACAGACAAGCCTTCGTTTGTCTTAACACAGTATATTACATGAAATCTCTGAAAAATACACATGCTCTGAGTTAGCGGTACCACATATGAGTTGGCGGTATCGAGTATGAGTTAGCTTACAAGTGGAAATACATACGCAGTTTACTGTCAAAAGACTGTTGTTTTCGTTGGTACTATTTTCCATTTTAATACCCGCCACACAAAATGGCGAGGTATTATGTGATACCCTCAGTCGTGTGTCCGTCCGTCCCTCCGTCCGTGTGTCTGTCCGTCCATCCGTCCGTTCCTCGAAGGTTTCCGACTGATAACTTGTGAACGAAATAACATAAGATCTTCAAACTTAGTATGTGACTTGTTTACCACAAAACTCAGGCCAAGTTCGATTTGGGGTTCAGAGGTCCAAGGGGTTCTGGAGTTATGCCCCTTTTAACTTTGAAATTTTTCAAATTTTAGGGTTTCCGACTGATAACTTGTGAATGAAATATTTTGTCTTCAAACTTGGTATGTAACTTGTTAACTACAAAACACAGGCCAAGTTCGAATTCGGGTTCTGAGGTCCAAGGGGTTCTGGAGTTATGCCCCTTTAAACTTCGAAATTTTGCGAATTTCAGGGTTTCCAACTGATAACTTGTGAATGAAATACATTGTCTTCAAACTTGGTATTTAACTGGTAAATAACAAAACACAGGCCAACTTCGAATTTGGGTTCAGAGTTCCAAGGGGTTCTGGAGTTATGCCCCTTAAAACTTTGAATTTTTGCGAATTTTTGGGTTTTCGATTCCTAACTTGTGAATGAAATAATATATTGCTTTCAAACTTGGTATGTAACTTGTGTACAACAAAACTCAGACCAAGTTTGATTTTTTGGTCCAGAGGTCCAAGGGGTTCTGGAGTTATACCCCTTGAAACTTTGAAATTTTGCAAATTATAGGGTTTCTGATTGATAACTTGTGAATGAAATGATATACTGTCCTCTAATTTGGTATGTAAGTTGTTTACCATAAAACACAAGCCAAGTATAATTTTGGCTTCAGAAGTACACAGGGATCTAGAGTTATGCCTCTTTAAAGTGAAATTTTGTGAAACATGGCGGGGTATCATGTAATGCACCATTACTATTTTAACGAACTCTTTTTAGGAATCACCATATGCAAGCAGAAAGGTCCTACGGACTTTAAATTGAAAAATACCACTAATTAAAAAGTAACGTTTATTCAAGAATAGCCTTGTCTGGCGACTTGCTCTTTAACAGTGCATTTGGTTACTTTGCAGCGATACGACATTTTTCAGTTCCACTGTCTACATGTTTTGTTATTTTGACAGTGAGAAATTGTATAGAAATATAATATTTTCTAATCAATGGTCGCTGTTTTATTTCAGGTTTTATTATGAGTATCTATAGAAAGAAAAAGAAAAAATTTACATTTCTTTTACAATACAAAGAAGCGTAACATACCAATAAAACACTCTAATAATATGTTATAAAAACGCAGAGAAATAACATGGACATCGTTCATGAACTCTAATGCGAAGTGTACTTAAACCGTTGTACCACAGGGGTCAATTCTGGGTCTTTGATATTTGTATTATATTTCAATTATTTGTCTTAAGATATGAAAAAATCCGAGAAATAAGCTGTTCATCATTTCTGAAATCTGATGCGAAGTGCATTAAAACTGGTATACCACAAGGGATCAATTTGTTATTTTCATTTGCTTTTACAAATAGAAATTTCTTCTTTTGTCTTATGCAGATGACTCAAGGGCGTATATCTTAATATACATCCTTGAGATGACTGTACTTTACATAGAAAAAGTAATGATTATAATTTTGATATTAAACATCCTAACATGAAAAATTGGTGCTCAGAAAATAGTATGAAGCTTAATCCTGTATACAAAATGTAAAGTAATAATCATTAGACCGAGAGAAAATGTATAACACTAATTTTAATTTCAATAAAAAGTTTTGAACAAGTGACAACTGAAAAATTACCGGGTCTTGTAATTAGCAGTAATATAACAGGACAGATCATACATTGTACCATTAAGTATCTCGGCAAGTGTCAAAGAGAAACACTTTGCATTAAAATACGTAAATTTTTACCAACGTATTTATACGAATTCTATGTTTTTATTCTTATATATTTTTTTCATTTTGATTATCGTTGTGCAATTTGGGGAAATTGTAATAAAATGGACCGAAATGCTAACTAAAATCCTAAAATCAGAAAAAAAGTTACATGTATATTAGAATGAAAATTTTCCAACATTGTACAACAATAATCAAAATGAGGTATTTTATATGAATTTAAATATACGGTTTAAGATATTTAAAAAAATAAGTATCCTGAAGTATTTAAATAAAAAAAATCTATTTTCTATATCTAAAGGCAAATCTTTCACACATTATATAAATATCAAATGTCCCAAAACCCCTGTTGTAAACCGGTAAATTGATCCCTGTTGTATACCGGTTTTAATGCACTTCACATCAGGGTTAATGCATGATGTGAAGGTTATGTCTCGGAGTTTTCTGTCATATCGGATTATAAGACTGAAATATTAACATACCACGCTGCCTTGTATTGTACCAGAAACATTGAAAATTTTCCGTTTCCTTTTATGATATCCATAATAAAACCCGAAATAAAAACCTTCATTTCATAAAGTAAGGTTTTAGACCATTGAATAAGATGGTTATTTTATATCTATACAATTTCGCAGTGTCAAAATAACAAAACATGTAACAGATTAAACCTAAAAAATGTCGTTTCTGTCCAAAATGAACAAATGCTCAGTCATAGATTAAGTCCCTTGACATTTCTATTCAAATTCATACGACAAATGTCCCTACAACCTCATTGCTTGTATATTATGATCATGTGCTATTAAAAAGTTCGATAAAAATGTGGATTGATAGTATAAACGAAAACAATCTTATATATTACAGACACCCCTATACGTATTTCTGCTGGTAAGCTAACTCATACTCGATACCGCTAACTCATATTTGGTACCGCTAACCCAGAGTCTGTGTATTTTTCAGAGATTTCATGTAATTTACTGTTTTAAGATAAACGAAGACTTGTCTGTTTGATCTTGTAGACTATTAAAACATGTTTATTCAACTAAAGTTCATCAATGTAGTTAAACCATTGATTTCTAGGCATTATTTCGTCAGTTCCCAGTGTTCTCAACGAGGCTTATCTCAGAATAAAGGTTCTAGCGTCCGCATCACACTGAAATTATTGCAGTAGTTTTCAGTTAAGGTAGGAACCATGAGAACACATCGAATGACATTCGCCTTTTTTAAATAATAGTTCGATAATATAGAAAATAAAGACGATTTACCTTCGAGGTACAGTGGAAAAGTCCCGGCAACGCATATCCGGAAGTCCCGCTAACGAAATTGTTTTCATATCATTATGGTATGATTTAGCACGATTGGTGGCCGTGAAAAGTGTTGCTCTTCATAGTGTAAGATCTATTATTACCTAGAGTATGTACTGTCGTGATCTATTTTGCTTCTCCATAAATGTTTTCACTAGGACAGACTCAATTCTTCAAATGTTTTCTGGTGTAACAATTCGAAGGTTACCATCTAACAGATTGAGAAGTTCAAACATATATTGTATATCTTCGCATTTTGTAGCTTCATGAACAAGAATACCTTCACTATGGAGATATTCTCTGTATTTGCAAGCAAAAGTTTTCAAAAGAGTGAACAAGTTCCTTCCATAAGGACAATCTTCATGTTGACTACGAACAAGTCTTTGTTGTAGCTGGAATTTTACTTTAAATTTACCTGTATAATTTGAGGTTGTTCCCTTGTAGGGGCTACCTGGGTAAAAGTTCAACTTAATTTATGAAACTGAGGGAAGCTTTCTGTCAGGTAAAAGTTTCTTCTTTGTCGTGTCTTGTGGGTTTTCTATCGATATAGCAAATGGCATATAACAGGTGATGCCAATTACCGACTTTGTTTCCGTTCTTTAAAATTTTCACTCAATCAACGTCACGTGACACCGGACAAGTTGTCACATTTACCGTAGAAACTTTTATAATTCAGCCTTCTGGCATATGAAATCTATTGAGATATAAAACAAAACAAATGGGACACATCAAATGTCATAATGTTTTTATAAAGTTCACCAAAGATGAAGTTTGGAAACCTTGTAGATCAAGAGAAAATATTTTTTACATAGTGGCAAGTCTACGTTGGAAACCACTCGTGTTTGTCCAATCTAGAGTTGCTTCCCTTTGCGTAAGTATATAAAACGCGAGGTAAAATTCGGGAATTCCGCTTGAATTGGCAAATGGTCTATTGACATCTGTTGTGCGTCTTTCGTCATGTTCGTGACGAACATTTTTTCATCTAAATATCTCTGTAACTGTGCTCAGAACGCATCAGATTCATACTTTTTTGGGACGTCCGTTATACTTACCAACACATTATCATTCATATTATATAGAGCTGTGTGCAACACTTATTATTTATATACCTAATGCATCTTACCTTTTGCAACCTTATCCTTCTTCTATCTATTCCCTACCCACCTAATGGTCATCGTGTACTATGATACAACTCTAGATTTCCTACGAGGAGGAATGACTCGGTTACCGAAAGCTATATTTTATATAGCCTAGGTGGCCGAGTGGTCTAGGGCGCTGGACTTGGCGCAGGTGGTGTTGCCAAATCTTGCTGGATTTTCCGATGTTAACATGTTTAAAAAGATGATTTTCATCACTGTTGGCATTCGGAATCATATATTCTACCTTTGCAGCTCACCTTACCAACACATTATCAATCATATCAGTAAGCCTGGTTCTTATTACTTTTTGGACCAATAACTTTTAATGACCATGTATCATTCAAATTTCTTACTATTGTTCAGTTTTGTTACGATTCTCCTTGATTCGTTCTTGCATTGAAACTAGAAATGTTCTGTTTTTACTGAGACAATTTTATAGTACTTCAACTGCAGACTAAAACTGTAATAAATCTGTGCTAAAATGTATTGAAGAATTAGAATTTCAGCAAGGTTATTCATTTTGAGTTTTTAGATCTTCACATGTGAACTGTAAATAAAAATGAAAATAGATTATTAAAAATAGAGAGGTTGAAACTCGGACAGAAATTGACTATTATTTTAGTGGTCTATACAGTGACTTCCTTGATAAAGCACAATTCCTTATTAATGCTACTTAAACATGGTTATAAAAATATAAAAACCATAACCTGAAGTCTTCGCTTCATACATTTTGCGGTCATCATCACCATCTTGTCCACGGCTTAGGGATATATGCTTCCAAGATGACAACATTTTTCCCCTTATTTTATAGTCACTTTGGTATTTTGCTTTTTAACAGCTGAAGTTTGTTTTTCTTCTTCTGAATTTGACATCATTACAGGATTACTCATCTCCCCGATGGTTTTAATTGAGTTAGCTTTTGTGCCGTATTTATATGATGTCTTTGCTTTTGTTTGTGTTTCTGTTGTTGTCATTGTTTTCATTCAAAAAACTTTGGCTTGATCCTATTTTCTATGTACAGAAACGGCAGCCAAGCTTTTTTTACTGGCTTTATATTGGAAAAAGACTTTGAAATATGAGCCTTCTCATAGGTTCCTTGATAACCTGCCGCCCTTTTCACAAAATGTTTACGATATAAGTTAGTCGTAAGTCTTAAGCATTTCATATTGACTTACGATTAAAATTTGTCGTCAGTTTTTTGTGAAAATGGCTGCTGATTATTAGGTGTTTTCATTTAAGTTATTGGTTATCAGACACCCTTTTTCATTATTTGATAACCATATGAGCTTATTTGCAGTAAGTATTTGCAAAAAAAAAAAAAAAAAATGACGACTACTCGATTCCCTGGTGATATATTTATTTACAACAGAATTTTAAAGATCTATCTTTGTTCTAGTGCTTTAAACTGCTGACTATTAACTTTTTTTAAAACTTTTGTTTTATTTTTGGTTGACATGTTCTTAACAGCAATCATAACTAACAATTTGAAAGCGAACAACTCTGTTCAGGAGCTCTAATACCGTACATATTATTGACCACCCGCCCCACAAATAATACGGGTGTTCAATGGAACACTTTTGTCGCCTGAACTGTGTCCAAATTGATTAGATTTTGAAGGTTAACAAACTAATTAATGAATGCTATGTTTGCCTGGGAAACCTAAAATCTGTAAAAACAAAATTTGTTAAAAAAATATAGTATAAAATGCAAAACCTCTTCTGATAAACAACATACATTGTATCGTGAAAGTTTGGTTGGACTATGAATTATAGTTTTGAAGGAGTTCCAGATTAACAAACTGAATTAACAATGAGCTATTTTGGTGAAGCGACATTTTACATAATCATATGCACAAGTAGATAAGGTGAAAATTATATCCTGCAAGAATAATTTGAAACTGACCTATAGTTATGATGGAGTTGTGGATTAACAAACCAGATTAACAAATGAACTATTTTAGCTCCATGAACTTCTAAAATCTTTAAAACCAATATTCTAAGTATCATGTGCATAACTATGCCACGTGAACAACATACCTTGAAAGTTTAGTTTGAATCGAACTCACAGTTTTGAGTGAGTTGCAGATGAAGGGAGTACGAGCCTCAGATTTCAGAACCGTGCTAAATTTTTTTTGCACATGGATCACATTTTCTTGGTTATAAGTCACTTTAAAATACATAAAATAGACTGTGTATAAAATGTAATCAACTTCCAATTATAATTTCATAAATTTAAAGCCCTATAAACATCTTATGCAAATTGAAGGAAAACTCAAGAGAGATCTGTTTCCCGCCAAAATTTTGACATCTTACATTTCAAAAATTCCTTCATGGATTTTTAAAATTTTTTGCTTAAGTTGTTCCATTAACAGTGCTCTTCAAAACAAAAGGTGAGAATTTTAATTCTAATTACAAAATTTCTGATACTCATACTCCCTTAAAAAAATCGACAATCAATGGTTTTCCATGCATGCTGAAGGTGTAAGACAACGGATACATGTAGTAATATTCCTACATGTATGTGTCGACCTGCTCACAGCAGGTAACACAAAAAAACAAGCCCAGTCGTTAATACAGAGACCACTCAGATTATCAAAGAAGACATATTTAAAATTGCTTTTTTTAAATGTTTTGCATACTTTTTTTAGAATATAAAACAAGACAAGTCTTCCCTATAATAAACTACTATCAAAGAAGGCCTAGAATTGGGAAAATGATCTGTTTAAAAATAGTTAGAATGTAAAACATGACATATCGGTCAGTCAATAGCATACCGTGGTTTGACAGAACAGATATTGGTTTTCTCTGTCTATTTAATATAAAACATTTAACATAAATACTCACAGTGCTAATTGCCTCTATGACTATGGTTTGTCGGGCACATATTCACTCAATATTATATTTTGAACATTTGAGGTGCATTATTCAGCGTTTAAACTATGTGTTTTCTTTTTTTTTTTTTTTTTTTTTTG
>MJUU01007218.1:15243-27192 GCA_002080025.1 Modiolus philippinarum
GGGGGGGGAGTTGGGCCCTTTTGGATTTAACTAGAATCCACAATGGACTATCGAACTTCCAAAGTACTTTTCAGTCTCTCTATTGTTTTCTTGGGTAGGAATATTTCAGCATATATGGAAACATTAACCTAAATCATGCAGGACCGACACTGATGTATCAAACTCCTCGGCTTCCAACAAGCACCGCTGCACTCTATCATGTACATTATCGAATGGTTCCTTGATTTCAACCCCTCCAAATACTCCATTGAGGAGAAAAGTTGTTTTCCTGCATTACCCTAACCTCGCAATTTCATTCATTTACCATGAAAAACGGTGACCATCACGGCCTTCTGTTGCCATAATCCAAAAATCTAAACTTCCAGTACGTTCAATGGATTGATAACAGATAAAAACGGTCCCGACTTTGATTCGTTTAATTCTGCGAATTTTTAATGCTATCGCTCGTTGTTTGACAAAACCTTCCATGTTGAGTATCACACTTGTCCACATAATCTCCGAATTTATAGCGTCCTAAACTAACTCACAAATATTATCCATTATTTGGATGATTAAAAAAAAATTAAAAAGCTGAAGTGCATTTAAACGAGCACGGGGCGTGCAATATTCCATTTAATTGTGCTGAAAAGAATGGGCGAGTCTATTTTTCTCACAGGTAAAACACGCATTATCTTTAGTACACTGTTGATAAAGTTTTGTGCATCAGTTTTATCATATTGTTTTATCATCGTTTTGTGGCTTATGAACTTTAATTGTGTGTGTATGTGTGTGTGTGTGTGTCAATAAATACCTTTATCACATGGAGTGTAATACTAATCGCAAAGCAATTCGCTATCTTGACCAGGTAGAAAGTACGAAAGTGTTAATATAATACATTTTTACAGTTTTCTCAGTTTTTATCTAAAACACATAAATCTGTTCTCACGCTTTGTATGTTTTGTACAAGTGTCTATAATTGGATCTGCAAAATGTTCTACAAAACATATTTCTAAGCTATTAACATCAATCTTGACAGCCGTAAAATAAAATATGGATATAAAAAACTCTAAGGATCTGCTTGACATCTTAAAATCGAGATCATTATTACACTGTAACAGCATTAAAACTTTTGACCTCTCCACGCTTTATACTATAATTCCTCATGAACAACTGAAATCACGGCCGAAAATTTTAATTTTAATGTTTCTCCCGCAAGGACGGCGAACGAAGATATAAGTACATGTACATTGTAATAGGCAGAGAACAAGCATACTTTGTGAAATACGACTCAGAATCACAAAAAATATGCAGAGGAAGAAATGACTAAAATGTTAGAGCTTCTGATCGACAATATATTTGTCCAGTTTGGAGGACTTGTTTTACCACAGACTATCGGAATTCCAATGGGCACAAACTGTGCACCTCTTTTAGCCGACCTGCTTCTTCACTAATATGAAGCTGAATTCATCGAAGGGCTTCTTCAAAATAAAGATAAAAAACTGACCCAATCCTTTAATTTCTGCTTCCGTTATATTTATATTTTTTCACTAAACAACCCTCTCTTTGGTGATTTTCTTAATCTTATCCATCCAGAAGAGCTCGAAATTAAGGACATTACAGATACTTCCACATCAGCCTCGTTCCTTGACCTTCATCTTGAAATTGACAACAGAGGTACACTACAAACTAGGGTATATGATAAACGCGATGACTTCATTTTTCCAATAGTCAACTTCCCTTTTCTTTGTAGCAACATTCCAAAAGCACCGGCATATGGAGTTTACATCTCCCAACTCATTCGCTACGCATTGGCCTGTGATCGATACAGTGACTTCCTTGATAGAGCTCGGTTGCTTACAAATAGGCTACTTAAGCAAGGGTATGTTGCCCATAACTTGAGGTCATCACTACAGAAGTTTTGCGGTCGACATCACGATCTTGTGGACTGCTATGGGATATCTGTTTCGCAGATGACAATAAATCTTTCTCTTTGCCACAAAAGTTTGTTTTCCTCTACTGGACTTAACTTTACTACCGGAGTTAACATGTTCAACACGGCGGGTGTCTTATAAGAAGCAGGAGATGCTTACTCTATCGGTGTACCTGATCTCACCTATGTTTTTTTATTGGGTCCGTGTTGTTGATTTTTGTATGTGTGTGTGTGTGTCTTCGTTTTCTTTTTCGTGCCGTGTTCATGTTGTGTCTTTGTTTCTTTGTTTTCCGACGTTGCCGTTGTCCTTGAAATGTTCGTTTTAGACTTACGGTTCGGTTCTTGCTTACTTTATTAATAGATGAAAGTCGGGTCGGGCGTGATAAAAAAAAAAAAAACTGCAATCAAAATTATATTTTTATCTTGAAAACAAGCAAAATGTGGGTCGGCGATCCCGTAAAACCAACTAATAAAACTATTCTAGCCTTAGGAGTGCTGTAACCATATTGAATATGTCAAAGTAACTGTGTCCCAATCAAGGCGAATATCAAATATACATATGTATTTGCGCAACTCATCCAATTGGACCAAACTTATCTGTAGAATATTAACACTGACATTAACCCCTTTGAAATTACATAAAAGCCATTTCCTAAGGTACACAACTTAAGAAATTTCATGTAAGTCTAAAATACGTTTAATGCTCCTCATCGTAAGATAAGGAAACGCCAAATTCGGGTTCTAAAATTTGTTTTAGCTAATAAACTTTTCCAAAACGTTTTTTTTTTCTTCGGAAATGTCCGGTCACTCAAACGGTGACAATGGCGGTCGGTGGGCGGCTGACAAATGGGAATTTTTTGTCCGGAACAAAATTGCTGAAGTTTTCGGGATAGATTTTTTTTAAGGTCATCAATTTTGTACATATTACATAGATGTAAAAAAAAAGAAGGGAAACGGGAATGTGTCAAAGAGACAACGACCCAAAGGGGAGTAATCACAACTCAAAGCCACCATAAGATCTTCAATGAACGTTGAGGAAACCCCACACCCAAAACGGTCGGATAATAACAATGTGCATGTTATTTTGATTTTCTATTGCCAATACGGTCACACTTGTCTGGGAGAAGTCTTTAACACTTTTGAGCTCAGGTGGTTTCTGCATTTCAGACCAATTGTTCAATTCCTATTTCTACTTATTTATGCAAAAAATGCCATTTTTTTTAACAAATTAATAATGATCTGCCAAAAGGGTATAACATTTGAAGTCTAATTTTGTCAATTTTGTAATCCATGTAGAAGCCGATTGTTCCAAATACCAGAGACTTTATGCACTAACTGTCCGTTAGATTTTAAGTCCGTAGATGCTGAAAGAAGTGTTTAAAACTTCAATGTTTCTATTAGCAACTAGTCTAAAAATTTACATAAGGTCCAAGATGCGTATATTTTTTGTCTTATTTGTGCTTTTCATGAGGAAAAATAAGTAGTGGATCTTTCTTTCATGTAAAATACATGACAATTTCGAATAGTCGGAATGTTGCCTCCAACAGTTTTCTATTGAATTTAAAAAATACATTGTAAACCACTCCAATCTTTGAAGTACTATGGAAGGTTAAACATTTCAAATAAAAATAGGTATTTTTTGCTTATACTGTCTATGTAAAAGAAGCCCTACTCTTTTTACAGATTTCCTCTTCTCTATTACTTCAGTGCAGTGCTCCTAATAAAGGAGATCGTCATATTTTAAAATCTCAAATTCATTTCTATTTTTATTTATACTAATTATATAATTTTCCTCATTTTCATTCTTAAAATTTATATGAATTGAATTTTTCGGTATTATATAAAGCTGTCAATGCAGAAAACTGAAGCATATAATCTGTTTTACTTGTGTAAGTCTTCACTAACCTTTTCAATAACTGTACAAATCTTTCTTCGCAAAATTAAACGCAATATTGAATTTACTACAGATAATGACATAGATTAGATGGTTCTGATATAAGAAAGATATTTAATTTGTTCATCAGAGTTTCTTCGCCGTCAGGTTTTATTAAACGATGAGGTTGAAGTACCATTGCTGGTAAAATTTTGCGTCTAATAACTTTATCAGTAACTATTAGTTCATCAGTGTCGTATCAAACAAACTAATTGGGATTGGTTTAATGATATTTCAGATTCAAAAAGATTTGAAAAAGTAACTAGCTGATTTGGTTATAGGACATTTGTCAGTGTTGAAAGGCAGATGTTTTAATTTCGTTATATTGTCATTAGAATTTCTATACATCGATCGCCAGACATGCCTTTGGGTATTTAGTTGTCGCTCAAAATGATTCATGCCGTTTGTTGTTTATTGGGTAATTGGTTTCGATGTTAATTTCCAATGGCAGCCTTTCGTAAAGAATTTGTAGATCTTAAAGTAAAAAGTATCTTAGTGATCAATTAAGAACTTAAACAACTGACATTATATTAGCCTAGCATTGTTTACAAAAGTTCTGTTGAAATGATGTGCCTTGAGCCTCAACCAAAGATAGAGTAAAAGATTGATTTAAGAGCACCAGCTCTTCAACAAAGCAAAACAAATCACAAATCATTCTGATTTATTTTTTTTTTTATCGTAAACTGATTTATGAAGCTAACAACTAAAAACCGAGGTTATTTTATATGTGACAAAACCTTTGTGTACCATGTATAAACATGTTCTAACCGGTATGCACATTGCTTACTCGTGTATTGCTTTGGATGCAGTTTAGAGTTTCTTCTGCTTGTAATAATCTTGAGAAAGAATTATTGAAATGAAATTTGTGTGTGTTCTTGAAATAAGTCCGCAAATATTTACAATAAATTTCCCCATAGGGTCCTTCATATATATTTACAAAACATATTGCCGTAGATTCCTTTGCAATGGTTTTTCGTGCACCTCTTATGGATTCCTGTGCATATACGAAGTATTTCCGTGTAGATTCGAGCATAGAAATATTAACACTGCATTTTCTCACATGCAACAATAATTGTGATAAAATGATACATATTTCCTGAAAATGTTTACAAACTTCTATATTACTCCCCTTTGGGTCGTTGTCTCTTTGACACATTCCCCGTTTCCCTTCTTTGTTCTATTCTATAAAATAAATAAATAAATAGGCTTTATCTGCAATTGTTGTTGGAGCTTTAATTCACCAAGAGAAAATATTCATAAAACGCATTATCAAAAAATCTATTTTTCATTTAAACATATTTTGTGAAAAATATGTCTTTATATAAACTTCCACCCCAGCTCTTTTGTTCGAGCAGGGGTGATCTTAGTTTGAGAACCCCAGCAGTCTCATCCAAGTTAGAACAAAGAATATTTTACCTTTTATTCTGCTTTTTATCAAAGCCAGATTTAGAGAACTGTTTTTTTTTACTTATCTAATTTGTAAAATGTATGCCTTAAAATCAAGATTCTAAAACGTTAAAATAATATTGTCAATAATTGGATTCGAACCAGGGTTGTTTCATTCACTAGTCTTCTGTCTTACCAATTTAACCACGAACTAGATTGGAAATCATATATAAAGAATATTTGTGGGGTACAATAAGGATATGAATAATTATTATAGTAAGGAATATTAATTTAATGAGAATATAAGCTCTTAAATATTTTTTCAGAATGTTTATCGGTTTCCCGTTACGTAATATAGTAGCTGGGATGTTAAATTATATTTCACACTCGGACTTGGTAGCTATCTAAGCTCATCCTTCCGGCCTCTGACCGTCGGGATGATCTTATTCAGACAAACCACCTCCTCGTGTGATAACTGCATTTACTACATATCATTTAATTGGAAATGTGACGATGTGAATGTGATTGTAAATGTACAAATTCCCATATTTAAATGTGTTCTCTTTACACTAGAAATGAAAGATATCAAATATGCCCTCGTATGGCCTGGACTGGGTTGCACAAACGTCAATTAAAGTTAATTGACTTTTAACTTTTAATTGTAAATTAAATCCTTAACAAACTCAACCAAAGTAATTTACACTTGAAATTTAAACGTCAATTAACTTTAATTGACGTTTGTGCAACCCAGTCCTTGTCATGATCTGGGCCAATGATAACATTGTTTTTTTTTCTGAACATTCAGCATTTTCAAGGTTTTATGGGCCAGAGTACTAAAAGTGCAGCAGACATGCGTTTTGAAAGGACAAGCTGACGGGAAATTTTCGGGAGAAATATGTAATAAATACTTATAGTATAACTAATTGACTGTCGTGAATAACAATAAAAATGGCACGAGTGCCGAACAACGCAGAAGGATTAAATGAGTTGCGGAATTTTGTTCCGCAACGAGTTTAATCCACTGCGTTTATCGACACAAGTGACATTTTTATTGATATTCATGATGGTCGATTAGTTATGCTTTTTATCACATTATATAGATTTTCTACTCAAAAACCAAGATTTTAGATGCGGATTATTTTTTACATTTCAATACGCCCGTTGTTTATTTGACGACTACATTGAAGAGATATTGTGACGTCGCTTCATTAAGACGTCATCTAATGATTATCTTTTCCTTATTTTCACAGTATGACATTTATTTAACTGAGAAAACTCGATAAATCACCGCTATCTATATAATAAATAAAACTAGATACATAGATAACATATTTTGTAAGCCTCAAGTCAATTGTCGCGTTTTTTGCTTCCTATTTTACCGTGTTTTGAAAACAACAAACACCGATTTCCATGTTTTTTACCGTTAGAAGCAGAATAAAATACACTTTCAATTGATAAATTCTTTATAATTTAAACATAACTCANTACCCCGAAAATTGAACCAGTAATGTATGGTGACACCCTCTACATGAAATCAGTTGTCATTAGTGGCAACGAAACATATGGAAATGGCAGTATGATGTCAAGTTTAGGGCATTTTGGTTGAAATTCTACATGAAAATAATTAGTTACCCGGAACCGTTATAACTTTTGAACTATATAAGGTGGAATTTTCATACTTGGCAAGTGTATAGGTCTAGTCAAGAGGAACATAAATATGCAAAAACAATTAGGTCAGGCCAAAGGTCAAGGTCACAGAGGTAAAAAATGTGTGAAATTGGCTGTTTTCACAAATTTGACTGTAGAATCCTTATTATTTATCCAATTGACACGGGGTTTGTTTCATTGTATTGCTAAACATAGATAATCAACGATTACAAAGTTCGTCTCGTTATTACACGTTGTCGCAGCAATCAAATTTTGCCTGGATGCTGATATACTATCAAAATTGCATGAATATGTAAGGTAACCTGACCCAACAATGTACAGTAACTGAGCTATGAACTTGGATGTATACATTAATGTAAGTCATTCATGCGTAAAATGTAAGTTTAAGTGACCTTATTTTGTCTAAATGCTGAGCTACCATCACAGATGCATGCACATGCACATGCAAGATGATCTTACAATGTACAGAACCCTAGATCTGATCCCTGACATGAACTTGAATGTAAGTCACTAAAGCAGAAAATGTAGGTCAAAGTGACCCAATTTTGCCTGGATGCTGACCTACCATCAGAGATATATGCATGTGCAAGGTTAGATGATCCTACCATGTACAGTGACTGAGATATCAACTCGGATGTAAACTCGAATGTAAGTCAGTCAAGCGGAAAATGTAGGTCAAAGTGATGAAATTTTGCCTGTATGCTGACCTACCATCAGAGATGCATGCATGTGCAAGGTTAAATGATTCTACAATGTACAGTGACCTAGATCTGAACTCAGACTTAAACTTGAATGTAAGTCACTCAAGCGGAAAATGTACCGGGTAGGTCAAAGTGACCCAATTTTGTCTGGATGCTGACCTACCATCAGAGATGCATATATGTGCAAGGTTAGATGATCCTACCATGTACAGTGACCGAGATATGAACTTGGACTTAAACTTGAATATAAGTCACTCAAGCGGAAAATGTAGGTCAAAGTGATCTTATTTTGCCTGGATGCTGACCTACCATCAGAGATGCATGCATGGGCAACGTTAGATGATTGTACCATGTACAGTGACCGAGATCTGAACTCGGACATAAACTTGAATATAAGTCACTCAAGCGGAAAATGTAGGTAAAAGTGACCTAATTTTGCCTGGATTCTGACCTACCATCAGAGATGCATGCATGTGCAAGATTAGATGTTCCTGCCATATACAGTGACCGAGATCTGGACTGGGACGTAAACTTGAATGTAAGTCAGTCAAGCAGAGAATGTAGGTCAAAGTAACCCAATTTTGCCTGGATGCTGACCTACCATCAGAGATGCGTGCTTGTGCAAGGTTAGATGATCCTACCATGTACAGTGACCAAGATATGAACTCGGACATAAACTTGAATATAAGTCAGTCAAGCGGAAAATATAGGTCAATGTGACCTAACTTTGCCTGGATGATGACCTACAATCAGAGATGCATGCATGGGCAAGGTTAGATGATTGGACCATGTACAGTGACCGAGATCTGAACTCAGACATAAACTTGAATATAAGTCACTCAAGCGGAAAATGTAGGTCAAAGTGACCCAATTTAGCCTTGATGCTGACCTACCATCAGAGATGCATGCATGTGCAAGATTAGATGATCCTGCCATTTACAGTGACCGAGATCTGAACTCGGACGTAAACTTGAATGTAAGTCAGTCAAGCGGAAAATGTAGGTCAAAGTAACCCAATTTTGCCTGGATGCTGACCTACCATCAGAGATGCGTGCATGTGCAAAATTAGATGATCCTACCATGTACAGTGACCAAGATATGAACTCTGACATAAACTTGAATATAAGTCAGTCAAGCGGAAAATATAGGTCAATGTGACCTAACTTTGCCTGGATGATGACCTACAATCAGAGATGCATGCATGGGCAAGGTTAGATGATTGAACCATGTACAGTGACCGAGATCTGAACTCAGACATAAACTTAAATATAAGTCACTCAAGCGGAAAATGTAGGTCAAAGTGACCCAATTTAGCCTGGATGCTGACCTACCACCAGAGATGCATGCACATGCACAGTTAGATGATCATACTATGTATAGTTACTGAGATATGAACTTGGATGTAAATTTAAATGCAAGCCACTCAAGCGGAAAATATAGGTCAGAGAGACTTAATTTTCTTTGAGGCTGTGAGATAGCCGGGGTACTTCGTTGAGGCAAACTAATAAAATTGCTCAACCTTAGTATGCCAGACAGATTTGAGGTAGCATTTACCATTTTTAGCTCACCTGGCTATGCCAGGGTGAGCTTTTGCCATCACTTTGCGTCCGTCGTCCGTCTGTCGTCCGTCCGTCCGTAAACTTTTCATTCAAAGATCTTCTCCTCTGAGACCACTGGGCCAATTGAAACCAAACTTGGCCACAATAGTCCTTGGGTGGTCCCCTTAAGAAATTGTGTCGCTCAGGTCTGTACGTCATCCAAGATGGCCGCCAGCTGGGACCAAAATTTAACATTGGACCCTAAGGAAAAAAAACTTTTCAAATTCTATTTCTCTGAAACTACTGGGCCAATTTGAACCAAACATGGCCACAATAGTCCTTGGGTGGTCCCTTACAAAAAGGTGTTTTTTAGGTCCGCCCGATTTCCAAGATGGCCACCAGCGGAAAACATAGTTTTAACATTGGACCCTATGGGAAAACACTTTCAAAGATCTTATTCTCTGAAACTACAGAGCCAACTAGAACCAAACTTGGCCACAATAGTCCCTGGGTGGTCCCTTACAAAAAAGGTGTTTTTTAGGTCCGCGTGATTTCCAAGATGGCCGCCAGCGGAAACATAGTTTTATCATTCAGGACCCTATGTGAAAATATTTTCAAAGATCTTCTCTGAAACTACTGAGCCAATTGGTACCAAACTTGGCCACAACATTTTTTGGGTGGTCCCTGACAAAAAAGGTGTTTTTCAGGATCGCACTACATTTAACATGGCCGCCAGAGGGGACATAGTTTTAACATTGGACCCTATGGGAAAACACATTCAAAGTTCTTCTTCTCTGAAACTACTCAGCCAATTGGAACCAAACTTGGTCACAATAGTCCTTGGGTGGTTCCTTACAAAAAGGGTGTTTTTAGGTCCACACAATTTCTAAGATGGCTGCCAGCGGGGAACATAGTTTCAACATTGGACCCTATAGGTAAACATTTTCAAAGATCTTCTTCTCTGAAACTACTGAGCCAATTGGTATCGAACTTGGCCACAATAGTCTTTTGGTTGTCCCTTACAAAAAAGGTGTTTTTCAGGATTGCGCTACAATCAACATGGCCGTCAGAGGGGGACACAGTTTTAGCATTGAACCCTATGGGAAAACACATTCAAAGATCTTCTTTTCTAAAACTACTGGGCCAATTGGAACCAAACATGGCCGCAATAGTCCTTAGGTCGTCCTTTGCAAGAAAGATGTTTTTCGGGTCAGTGCTATATTCAAGATGGCCGCCAGTGGGAAACATAATTTTAACATTGGATCCTATGGGAAAACATTTTCAAAAATCTTCTCTGAAACTACTGAGCCGATTGATACCAAACTCAGCAACAATAGTCTTTGGGTGGTTCCTTACAAAAAGGTGTTTTTCAGGATGGCGCTACATTCAACATGGCTGCCAGCGGGGGATATAGTTTAACATTGGACCCTATGAGAAAACACATTCAAAGATCTTCTCCTCTGAAACTAGTGGGCCAATTGGAACCAAACTCGGCCACAATAGTCCTTAGGTGGTCCTTTGCAAAAAATGTGTTTTTCAGGTCAGCGCGATATTCAGGATGGCCGCCAGGGGGAAACATAGTTTTAACATTGGACCCTATGGGAAACACTTTAAAAGATCTTCTTCACTGAAACTACTGAGCTAATTGGAACCATACTTGGCCACAATAGTCCTTAGGTGGTCCCTTGCAAAAAAGGTGTTTTTCAGGATCGCACTATATCCAACATGGCTGCCAGTGGGGAACATAGTTTTAACATAGGACATTATGGGAAAACACATTCAAAGATCTTCCCCTCTGAATGTACTGAGCCAATTGGAACAAAACTTGGCCGCAATAGTCATTGAGTGGTCCCTTGCAAAAAGGTGTTTTTCAGGTCAGCGCGATATCAAACATGGCAGCCAGCAGGGAACTTGGTGTTTCCCATGGGGTCCAATGTTAAACTAACAGAGGTCTTCTCCCCTTTAACTAATTAGGGATATTGGATTTATAGTTTACTTATATATAAGGGCTCTTTAACATAAAATGTCTATGTTAATCAAGGGCCAGGTGAGCGATACAGGCTCTTGAGAGCCTCTTGTTTGAGAAACAAGAGGCCCAAAGGGGACAAAAGGAAAAAAAATGAATTTTTAAATTTTTTGTCGGATCTTGATGCAGTATTTTTCTTTAGGTTTCTTATAGCATGTTTTAACAGATACTTTTAACAATTAAAACAATTTCAATAAACAAGAAGTCCAAAGAGGCTTTATCCGTTTCAGAATAAAAGGGTTAAATTGGGTGTTTTATGGTAGTAAACAACTTTTTAACTATGTAAGATAAACTTTAATGAAACGCAGCAGTCAAAGACTGCACATCACCCCGCTCCCAGCAAAGTCGAAATGCACGAATTTTTGTGAACGCATGTATCATTGACAATCAGACCTTGACCTTTATCACGAGCTTACAGTGAATGTTGATGTATTTATTTGTGCTAACCTGGTAAATTAAGAAATATTTCCTTCAAGTTTGAATCACTGAAGCTATCTTAATACTATAAATCAATATACATGGAATATAAATGTACAAATATTAATAATTATTATTGAATGATTATATCTTCTGCGAAATTAACTCTGCTTAGCTGAAACCATCAGTGAACCACAAACATAAAATTAATATGTATGTATGTATGTATGTGGGGCCGACCCCCGGGGATGACCACTAAACTTGTTTTGTCATGCCCACTAAGAATATATATGGTTTAGGGGTGGGGATCTCAACTGTTTTTTAGATAAATTATAATTTTCAAAATGAGGGAGGGGGGTGGGGCCGACCCC
>MJUU01007218.1:47097-57239 GCA_002080025.1 Modiolus philippinarum
AAAACATTCTCTAAATTTTATTATAGATACATCGACGTATTAAGAAAATTTGGTTCTACATGCAGGACTCTTATACATCAGGGCATTTCACATCCAAACTTCTATGGCAATATCATTTACAAAGCGTATAAATTCAAAAAATGTCCTTCCAAACTTATTAATCCGTTGAACTTATTCATAACGGATATAAATACAGCATTGTTGTTAAATCTTTACTTCAGGTTTTTGTTGGCAAACATATTGATCGTCTCCTAAATGATTTACACCATAACTAAATTTAAACAATTTTTCATATTGGCAGTATTTGGCATTGCACAATACCATGTTCTTCTTTCATAATTGATGATGTTGTTATACCAAATCTATTTAGAAGTATTTCAATTGAAGTTTCATATGTAAGAAGGCTTGATATCATAGTCAACGGAAGTTATGTCCTTAGCTAGCTATCAGTAACTGCGAGCATTTGTCCGGACAGTACCTGTGTGTATTGTCTTCATGTTTTATGTACTTCATTGTAAGGGTACTCGTCTTGATAAGTTGGACTTTTTTCTAGTTTGATTTTTACTGTGAGTCTTTTTGTGCATTTATTTTTTAGCCATTCACCACACATAGGGGAGGGTTTGGATCCAAGAAAACGAGTTTAACCCCACCGCAATTTTCAGGAGTCAGGAATATGTTGGTTATTGGCTTGTCCTTGTCTTCTTATAAAATTTTAGTTTCTTGATATTTGGGTTGTTGGATGTGGTTTGTTTCCATTTTTACCTTTTTGGGGCCATTTAGGGCTTGCTGTGTGGTGTGAGGTTCTCACTGTGTTGGAGACCGTACAGTGACCCCTGGATGCTTTGTTTTTGGGTCGTTTTGGCCTGGATATGGGATGTCCTTGACATTTACCCCATTTCCTTTCTTTTTCATATACACGTAATTTGCAGTTAATAAATGTCATCAGTAATTATAAGTATGGTAATGACTGAACATTTTCTATCATTTTCATAATTATGTACATGTACAATCTCTCTATAGATTGTCAAAATTGTCATAATTACTAAAATTTACATTAATTTTAATTTTTGTTATTTGAGGAATGAATCAACATATTATCCACTGTATAACAAATACAGTGGTACATGTCTAATCCGACACAGCATGGGACCACAAAATTATGTCGGATTACACAGGATGTCAGAATACTCAGGTTACGAAAACATGAAAAGCTGTCTTTTGGACCTGAAAGTCATGTCGGAATTGGCAGGATTTCGGAATACTCAGGTCTCGGAATAGACACGTTCCACTGTACAAGTATTTAATTATTTACGTGTTTGCAGTTCTTAAAACCTTATTGAAAATTTCCATTTATAGATCCAGAGTGGGGATCTCCCATGTTGGAATCCCCATCCCCCTTTTTCTGGAAAAAAATGTTAAGAATTTCTTTCAGAATGTAGGCAAATTTTGTTATAAATAATTTTAAGCCAAAAGTTGAATTGATTCAGACTAATTTTTTTGAAGGCTGGATCCACAACTGAAAATTTTGTATCTTAACAATATAAACTCAAGGCAAAAGTAGTTAGGAATATTTATTCTCAATAAAACTATTAACAAACTAATAAATTTTATCTTAATCCAAGGCAACATATTACATATTTATTACTTTAAACTGAAACATGTATTGATTATTTAAATTAATATCAATAATTTACACAGATTGTATTTAATGTTTTATTATTGATTTGTGTATTACACCATGTAATACACATTTTTTCATTGAAAACATTTTGTGAAATTTACTCGCATTATCTTTACAATGGCATCTAAAGGGGGGCTTCGTTAAGACCCCAATCCCCATTTTATTATAAGTGAATAGATATAATATATATATGTGTATTTTCAATATGTAAAATATTTAAGGAGCAACATAAGGACTAACTGTACATGTTGATCCTATTACCAAAATGTTCATTTGTAAATGAATTAAAACAAACTAGAGGCTCACCTGGTGACTGGTTTTATTCATACTATAAATCAGTTTGCCAGATGTTACAATTTCAATCTTGGATGAGGTACAAACATAAAAATCAAAAACTTTGAAAGGGACTACCCAAAGACAATTTAATAATAACTGGTTCCAATTGGCTCAGTAGGTTCAGAGAAGAAGACATTTGAATGCATTTCCCATAGGGTCCCTATGTTAAACTATGTTCCACGCTGGTGGCTATCTTGGATGAGGTATGAAAATAAACATCACAAACTTTAAAGGGGACCACCCAAGGACTATAGTGACCAAGTTTATGTTGTTTGGTCTACGGACATAAAAATCACAAACTTGAAAGTGCATACCCTGGTGATGATTCAGGCAAAGTTTGGTTAGTATTGGCCCAGTTATAAGTTTCAGAGAAGATCTTTGAACAAGAGGCTCTCAAGAGCCTTAATTGCTCACCTGGGTCCTGCAGCACTATAATTCCCAATTGGCGGTGAATGTACGTAAAAATCAGAAACTTTTAATAAAATTTAATTAAAATTGCTCAAGCAGTTTTTTGAAGAGATTTTTGAATGCAGTTTCCAAACTTAAGGGGCCTATGTTAATCTACGTTCCCTGCTGGCAGCTATTTAACATAAAACTTTGAAGAGGGTCACATAAGGACTATCATATCAAAATTCTACTGAAATGTTTCAAGCAGTTTCAGAGGAGAAGATCTTTTTATGCATTTCCCACTGGGTCCAATGTTAAACTATGTTTTGCTACTGGTGGCCGTGTCGGAAGACGGATCAGCACCAAAGTAACAAGCTTGGTAAAAATCTCACAAGTTTCATTTATGCAATGTTTAAATTGAATCCATTCAATGGTTTTCCATGATATCTTTGTATGCATTTCCCCTTAGGATCCAATTCATTGCTGGCAGCCATGTTGGATGATGGATCAGCACTGAAGTAACAACACTTGGTCAGCTTCTCTAAGCAAAGTTTGGATTAAATCTATTAAGCAGTTCTCTAGAAGAGGATCTTTTGTTAAATTAAGTTCACAGCTCAGGTGACACTTGGTCAGCACCTGACAGGCAACATTAATGTCATGTTTGATTTAAATCCATTCAGCAGTTCTCTATAAGATCTTTGTTTGCATTTCCCATAGGGTCCAATGCTGCCAGTCATGTAAGATGACAGATTGGCACCAAAGTAATAACACTTGGTCAGCATCTCTTAAACATCATTCATGCCAATCTCATAAACATCATTCATGCTAAGTTTGGTTCAAATCCATTCAGTGTTTCTAAAGTAGAAGTTCTTTGTATGAATTTTCCCATAGGGTCCAATGTTAAAATTAAGATCCCCGCTGGCGGCCATGTTGGATGATGGATCGGCACCACAGTCACAACACTCGGTCAGCACCTCATAAGCATCATTCATGCCAAGTTTGGTTCAAATTGATTCAGTGGTTCTCGAGAAGAAGTTCTTTGTATGAATTTTCCCATTAGGTCAAATGTAAACTAAGTTCCCTGGCGGCCATCTTGGAAGCAGTCAGAAAACTTGAACATGATGAATAAAATATAGTCCTTTACATGCTGAACATTTTTGCAATGTAAACTTGACCTCTATCTCGAAGCATTTTTGAAATATAGGACAAAAAGTAGACCAGAGGCTCCCTGGAGCCTATATCGCTCACCTGGCTTTCAGTTGCCACAATCAAGCTAACATTGTAAATTATACAGTTGAACTTCAGTCTCTCAAACTTTGGTAGAGCAAACACCACCATTAATTTGGACTCTATTTTAAGTCTGATCATGTTTTACTGTACTTCTTTGTTGGGCTTTTCTGACAAAAATTGTCTTGCTTAGGACCACTTTCGACACCAGTTTCGAAGTCGAGACATCATTTGGTAAATGGCAGTCAACAAACAATTTTTAAAACCATATCTTATGACATCAATATCTATTTGGAAACCAAATTTCATTGAAATCGGACAATGTTGAATTTTCCTGCCTTTTTGGCGGCCATTTTGAAAATGACAGTCAACAAACAATTTTCAACACCGGTTTTGCAGTAGTGACATCAATATCCACTTGGAAACCAAATTTCATTGAGATCAGACAATGTTGATTAGGCAGCCATTTTGAAAATGGCAGTCAACAAACAATTTTTAACATCAGTTTTGAAGTTGTTACATCAATACCTTTTTGAAACCAAATTTCATTGAAATCGGACAATGTTAAATTTTCCCGCCTTTTTGGCGGCCATTATGAAAATGGCAGTCAACAAACAATTTTCAACACCGGTATTGCAGCAGCAACATCAATATCCACTTGGAAACCAAATTTCATTGAAATCAGACAATGTTGAATTTTCCCTCGATCCTTTTTTGGCAGCCATTTTGAAAATGGTGGTCAACGAACAATTTTTAATATCAGTTTTGAAGTTGCTACATCAATACCTTTTTGGAAACCAAATTTCATTGAAATCGGACAATGTTGAATTTTCCCGCCTTTTTGGCGGCCATTTTGAAAATGGTGGTCAACGAAAAATTTTCAACACCGGTTTTGAGGTCGCAACATCAATATATATTTGGAAACCAAATTTCATTGAAATCGGACAATGTTGAATTTTCTGGCCTTTTTTGGCGGCCATTTTGAAAATGGCGGTCAACCAATAATCTTCAACATCAGTTTTGAAGTCGCCATAGCATTGCAAACATTTTATCATCAGTTCTGAAGTCGCCACAGCATTGAAAACATTTTATCATCAGTTTTGAAGTCGCCACAGCATTGCAAACATTTTATCAATTGACACTTGACCTTCATCTTCTATAGTTTTGGAAATATAAGATGAATAAAGGGCTACGCGGAGCGCAGCATGTCGACCACTGAAATTTGAACAAGTGCAATATAAAGTGAATGTGGACACAGTAAAGAGCTTGACACAGTAACTAGATGGACACAATAAGGAGACTGAAACAGTCATTAGTTGGACACAAACTAGGAAAAAAAAACATCTAAATCCAGTGAGACACTAGAGCATGTTGAAGCTGGCGTTGTCGGAAGGGCCCCGCAATTTCGATCCTGAAACTCTGGGCAAAAGTAATAAAGGGCTACGCTGAGCGCAGCATGATACGACCGCAGCATGTCGAATACTGAAATTTGAACATGAGTGGAATTCAAATGAATGAGGACACAGTAAAGAGCTTGATACAGTAAATAAATGGACACAATAACGAGCTTGAATCAGTTGCAATTTTGGCCCCTTTGGTCCCTTTAGCTCAGAAACGGGAAAAGCTATGCCAAATTTGTTGACTTACTACTGAAAGCTTATATCAAGAAGAATCGAAAGAAAAAAATCTGATCATCGATGAATAATAAGGATTTCAAATATTTCGAAAATTACAATTTTGGCCCCTTTGACCCCTTGTAGCTCGAAAAAGGTAAGAGCTACGCAAAATGGGCTGCCATACTACTGACAGCTTACATCAAGAGGAATCCAAAGAAAAAAAAAATCCTATTAATCCGATGAAAATATTCGAAAATTTGCAATTTAGGCCCCTTTGACCCCTTGTAGCTAAAAAACGGTAAGAGCTACGCAATATCCGTTGCCATACTACTGAAGGCTTATATCAAGAGGAATTCAAAGAAAAAAATCCCATCAAAATCCGATGAAAAATAAAGATTTCACATATTTCGAAAATTTGCAATTTTGGCCCCTTTGACCCCTTGTAGCTCGGAAACAGTAAGAGCAACGCAAAATCAGTTGACATACTTCTGAAAGCTTATATCAAGAGGAATTCAAAGAAAAAATCCCATTGAAATACGATGGAAAATAAAGATTTCACATATTTAAAAAATTTGCAATTTTGGTCCCTTTGACTCCTTGTAGCTCGAAAACGGTAAGAGCTACGCAAAATCCGTTGACATGTGACTGAAAGCTTATATCAAGAGGAATTCAAAGAAAAAAATCCCATCGAAATCCGATGAAAAATAACAATTTCAGGTAATCAGCAAATTTGCAATTTTGGCCTTGTTCGGCCCCTCATAGCTCGGAAAGCAAACAAGTAACAAAAATATAAAAGTTGAGCGCCATCTTAATTTTTCATAAGGAATCTAATGAAAAAAACTGCATCAAAATTGGACAAAAAATGAAAAAAATAGATTTTTGAGATTTCCCCCTTTTGGGACCCATTTATCTCATGAACAGGACATGTGACATGAAATCCGTTGACATATCTCCGATTCCAAATTTCCTGAGGATCACACTGAAAGAAACCCCATCAAAATCTGATAAATAATAAATATTCTACAGCCCAATATATGAAAACACCTAATTTGGCCCTTTTTAAAAAAAACGGGCGGGGCCACAATACCCAAAACCAATCCCAACCTTCCTTTTGTGACAAGCAAAATTATTTTAAAATTTCATAAGGATTGATCAATTAGAACTGATGTTATCGCACTGAAACGAAGAGTCTACAGACGCCGACGCCGCCAGTATCATACCAATATACAACCTCAAAAAATTTTTTGTGGTCGTATAAAAATTAGATGAGTGTGGATTCAAAGTCTGTTTGACACACTAATGTGTTGATACAGTAATTTGCTGGATACAGTGATTTCTTGAAGTTTTACCAAACAATATCATTTCTAATAGCTTCAGACTAAATATCAAGTCATTTAAAGTTCAAAATCAAAGTATCAGCAAAACAAAAAGTAATTCAGTGACAAACCTATAAGTCACTCAAACAATACAAATCATCATTTCCAAGCTTCACACCAAATTTCAAACCATTCTCTATTGTACAAGCCAAGAAATCTGTGATGAAAATTTTGTTGATAGTAAAAAAATCAAAGTATTGGCAAACAGGAAGTGGACGCCTGACAATGTTGAAAATTGCTTACACATTACAACTCATTATTATCAAGCTTCAGACCAAATTTCAAATCATTCCCTAATGTAGATGCGAAGAAATCAGTGACGAAAATTTTGTTCATAGAAAAAAATCAAAGTATCGTCAAACAGGAAGTGGATACCCGACAAACTTGAAAATTGCTTACACAATACAAGTCATCATTTCCAAGCACCAGGCCAAATTTCATATCATTCCCTATAGTATAAGCCAAGAAATCTATAACGAAAAATTTGTTTAAAGTAAAAAAAATCAAAGTATCGGCAAACAGGAAGTAAAAGTCCGACAAACTTGAAAATCGCTTACACAATACACCTCATTATTTCCAAGCTTCAGACCAAATTTCAAATCATTCCCACTTATATAAGCCAAGAAATCTTTGACGAAAATTTCATTCAGAGAAAAAAATCAAAGTATGGGCAAACAGGAAGTGGATACCCGACAAACTTGAAAATTGCTTACACAATACAAGTCATCATTTCCAAGCTCCAGACCAAATTTCAAATCATTCCCTATTGTAGAAGCCAAGAAATCTGTGACGAAAAATTTGTTATCGTAAAAAAATCAAAGTATCGGCAAACAGGAAGTGGATGTCCGACAAACTTGAAAATCGCTTACACAATACAACTCATCATTTCCAAGCTTCAGACCAAATTTCAAATCATTCCCACTTATACAAGCCAAGAAATCTTTGATGAAAAAAATTGTTGACGGCAGACAGACGGACGGACGGACAGACAAAGTGAAAACTATAGGGTACCCGCATCTCGATGCGGGGCCCTAATAAAGATTTTACAAATATTTTGCGAAAATTGTGAAAATTATAATTTTTTTTGACACCTTTGACACCTTACAGCTTGCAATTGAGATACGCAAAATCTGTTGACATACTATACTGAAAGCTTTAGACCGGAAGAATTTAAAGAAAAAAATCCCATCCAAATCCAATGAAAAATAAAAATTTAATGTAATCTGCACATTTGCAATTTTGGACCCATTTGGCCCCTCATAGCTCGGAAAGGAAACATGTTATCAAATATCTAATAGTTTAGCATAAAGAATCCATTGAAAATAAAGGGCTACGCGGAGCGCAGCATGATACGACCGCAGCATGTCGACCACTGAAATTTGAACAAGTACAATATAAAGTGAATGTGGACACGGTAAAGAGCTTGTGGACACAATAAAGAGACTGATACAGAAATTAGTTGGACACAAACTTGGAAAAAAAACATCTAAATCCAATGAGAAATAAAGATTTTACATATATTTTGCGAAAATTGTAAAAATTGCAATTCTGATACCTTTGACTCCTTACAGCTTGCAATTAGTAAGAGATACACAAAATCCGCTGACATAATACTGAAAGCTTAAGACAGGAGGAATTTAAAGAAAAAAATCCCATCAAAATCCGATGAAAAATAAAATTTTATGTAATCTGCACATTTGCAATTTTGGACCGGTTTGGCCCTCATAGCTTGAAAAGGAAACATGCTATCAAATATCTAATAGTTGAGCGCATTATTAATTTTTCATAAGGAATCCACTGAAAAAAACTTGCATCAAAATCAGACTAGAAATAAAAAAAATTAAATTTTTGTGATTCGCCCCTGCCGGGCCCCATTTATCTCATGAACGGTACATGCAACGTTAAATCTGTTGGCATACAACTGATTGGAAATTTCCTCAGGAACACACTGAAAGAAACCCCATCAAAATGTAATGAATAATAAAAATTCTACAGCCAATTATATGAATACACCCAATTTTGCCCTTTTTGGCCCCTTTTTTAAAAACGGGAGGGACCACAAAATCCAAAACCACTCGAAGTCTTTCTTTTGTACCAGGAAACATTGTGCTAAAATTTCATAAGGATTGAACAACTGGAACTTAAGTTATTGACCAAAAACAAAAGAGTCTACAGACGACGACGCAGACGACGACGCGGACGACAACAACGACATACCATTATACGACCTCAAATTTTTTGCGGTCGTATAAAAACTGCATCGAAATCGGACTAGAAATAAAAAAATAAAATTTTTGTGATTGCCCCTTTTGGGCCCCATTTATCTCATGAATGGTACATGCGACTTGAAATCCGTTGCCATACTACTAATTGGAAATTTCCCCAGGAGCACATTGAAACCCCATCAAAATCTGATGAATAATAAAAATTCTACAGCCAATTATATGAATACACCCAATTTTGCCCTTTTTGGCCCCTTTTTTAAAAACCGGAGGGTCACAAAATCCAAAACCACTCAAAGTCTTTCTTTGATGCCAAGGAACATTGTGTTAAAATTTCATAAGGATTGATCGACTGGAACTTAAGTTATTGACCAAAAACAAAAGTGTCTACAGACGATGACAACGACAGTGCCATACCATTATACGACCTCAAATTTTTTTGCGGTTGTATAAAAATATAAAAATTTTGAAAATTCCGTGAAAAAAGGGCAATAACTCCTACAAGGGTTTTTTGATTATCTTCAAAATTTCAGGGTGGGTAGATCTTGACATGCTGAACATTTTCGCAATTCAAAGTTGACTTGTATCTCTTATAGTTTTTCTGATAAAAAATTAATAAAGTTTAAATTTTGCAAATTTTACAGAAAAAGGGCAATAACTCCAATACGGGTTTTCAGATTTTCTTCGAAATTGCAGGGCAGGTAGATCTTGCTATGCTGATCACTTTTGCTTCGTGTCAGATTTTTGATATCTGTAATGGTTTTTGAGTTATTTGCAAAAAACAGCAATTTACCCCATGTTCTATTTTTAGTAACAGCAGCCATGTTGTTTGGTCTTTGGACTAACTGAACACAATTTTTAAACTGCATACCCTGGTGATGCTTCAGGCCAAGTTTGGTTACAATTGGCTCAGCAGTTTCAGAGGAGAAGATTTTTGAAATTGTTGACGGACGATGGACGCAAAGTGATGGCAAAAGCTCACATGGCCTTTTAGGCCAGGTGAGCTAACAAGAGTTGTCAGAAGACAACATAGCTCGCCGGGGATTCCAGTAACCTCAATGCACAATAAATTCAAAAGTAATAGAAAGCTCTCTTCACAAGAAAGTAACATATCAAATATAAACACCCTATCACTAAACAACTTAATTCTAGAAGCAAGTTTAAGGTTTTTAAAAAAATTGCCCTAAGGGCAACGTCAAGGTCAAAATGTCTACAACTACAGTACCATCAGAAAGCTCTCATCAAAAGAACTTCACATACCAAATATGAACACCCTACCACTAAACAAAATTAATTC
>MJUU01007219.1:4269-14492 GCA_002080025.1 Modiolus philippinarum
CCAGACCAGGATGGACAAGCAGCAGCAGCAGCAGCAGATAAACCAAAGAATGGACGAGAAGCAGCAGCAGCAGCAGCAGCAGCAGACAGACCCAAGTGTGGACGAGGAGAAGCAGCAGCAGACTGACCAAACCCCTTACCAGCAGCAGCAGCAGCAGCAAACAGACCCGGTATGGACAAGAAGCAGCAGCAGCAATAGAATACAATGAAAGGGATTGAAACTACAGAATACGGACCAATGAAATTGCAGAGATTTCAACCAATCAAATCCCTCCTTACAAACATAAATAACCAATCACAACCATTGAGACATATAGTTTATGACTATATACAAGTGCAATGAACCGAAATCTTCAGTCGCTAGACTACCATTCTGCTGACCAGTTGATCTAAGTGTACAGATGGACTGTATTCCCGAAAGCCCGTTTGAGCGATTGAAACCTTTGAGAGAACATTTGAATTTACGCCTAGATACGTTCAAAACGTGGAAGTCTAATGTGGTACAATCCTTGGATCTCGCCCAGGACTATTTTTATTATATTGGTATAGAAGACAAATGTCAATGCACACAGTGTGGTGGAGTATTGGGTGGTTGGAGAGTTGGAGATATAGTACACATGGAACACCATAGACATTTTCCCGATTGTCCCTTCATTCAAGAATGTTTACAAAAACACGGGTTTATACCGAGAACAGAAATGACTTGCCCAAAATACATAGAGTATGCCGATGAATCAGTCAGGCTAGATTCTTACACTGGATGGCCCATTCAACTGAAACAACGTCTAGCGGACCTGGCCAAGGTTGGATTATTTTATCTAAACCAAGGAGATAAAGTACAATGTTTTTATTGTGGAGGAATTCTGCATGAATGGGAAGAAAACGACGATCCATTGGAAGAGCATGCTAAATGGTTCCCAAAATATGGATGGGTATCGCTATGTAAAATATTGTATGCCTGCAAAAAGGAAACATTAGTCTAGTACTTTAACCAATTTTTTTTTATTTACAAAATTTCTGAATGTATAAAAGAACATGTAACTAAACATTTTCTCAGTTGAATTCCAACTCTCGAACGGACGCCATGCCGTGTATCTACGTCGTCACTCCAACTGGAATGAAGAAATTTGTAGAAGAAAAGGAAGAACCGAAACCTGGTTATCGGAAAATTCTTCCTAAACAACCTATCCAAACCCCGGAGCTAAAACCTGAGAAAAGATTTGAAGAATCGAAACCTGCATATCAACGGAAAATTCGTCATGAGCTCCCTTTTATCAAGACCAACACATTGCATACGAAAAGACGGGAAGAATCGAAGAAGTGTTACAAATGTCAAGAAGTAAAGAAACGCACTGAATTTGACAAGAAGAAATGGATTTGTAAAATGTGTACCGATTTTTATACCGAATGGGCCAAACTGAACGAACAAGTGAAGAAGGACCGCAAAAACTTACAAGAAGAATATACTGCCAAAAAAGTCGACACCACAACTAACCCTCATTGAACAGAAAAAAAAGAAAAATGGAAAAAAGAAGAAAAAAGGGGGTAAAGCCTATCCTTCGTGAAAGCCAGTCACAAGCCTGGAAAAATGCAGAGTAACCCTTGTGAATTGATCAAACAATCTGAACTCTTTTTGAAACAAGTAGGTGGCCCTGAAAAGGGTCGTTTGTTTTTTACTCTCTGTCTTCACCAAATATAACCACATTCGTCGCAGTTGACAATATCGTCTATGTAGCTATGTGTGAAACAGCACGACTTAACGGTAAGTAATTCTGGAATGAGGGTTGGCAATGCATCATTTATCTCCATTAATTTCTTGAACTGTTCAAAGGTCATTTCAACTATCTTGGTTCCTTTGTGTTTCTCAATGTTGTTGTCATGGCACCAATTAAACCAGATCACTACACGCAAACTGTCCACCATCCATTTGACACCTCCTCCTAGTTTTCCATCTTGTATACCAGCATTTTTATTTTTCGAGAAGCAATCAATACAGTCGTTGATGTTATACATTTCTGACCGTAGGTTAATCCATCGTATGACTGGAAAATGTACCAGCCTTTCTCACTTTTTAGCAACAAACCATCGTTAGTAACGTCCAAGTAGACTAGACCTCCTACGTGATAACATATCTGTTCTGGCTTTCTCAGTATAGATACCAAGTCATCTCTGCGAATGGTCGTAAACACCTGACAAACGACATCAAAACCTGCTGGTCCACTTTTTTGCAATAAGTCTAACAAGACTTCTATTTGCTCTTCAAAACTCCTTAGACACTCTATGTCTTCTTTCTGTTCTGTGGTAACAAGGTTTTGTTGTTCCATCATGTTCAAGACGCTGTACACTGGCATCTCTTTTAACAGCAAAGAACGATGTTCGGCAAGTGAGTTAGCCATCCTTAATAAGAACGGCGTAAAACGCCGGTCACGAGTTTATATAGTTCAATTTATGTTGTTTCGATGACCGTCATTGGTTAGTTAATTATGGAAAAAGAAGAGTGATTGGTAAAAACACTGTGTTGTGATTGGCTGATTTTTATGCTTTCTGATTGGTTCACATTCTGTACACCTTCAATCCACTTTTTGTGTCGTTACCACTTGTTCAGACAGGTTCAAACGTGTCCATACACGTTCCCTCAAAACGCGGGAAAAATATAAGTCAGAGTTATCTCCCTTAGAAAAAAAAACAAAATGGCCGCTATGAACGCGGACCTGATAGAAGGCACCCACAGAGAGAGGTACATAAAATAAAAAACAAAACAAAACAAACAAAAAAGTAAACAAAAAATAATATATATATATATAGTTTGTCATAAGATATGAGTGAAAAAATGTAAATTAAAAAAAAAACAAACAAACAAACAAAAACAAAAAATACAAAACAAATATATGGTTTGTCATATGTGTAAATTGATTCAAGTAGACATGAAACTCTTTTTGAAATAAGTAGGTGGCCCTGAAAAGGGCCGTTTGTATATTAGTTTTGATTTTCTTTAATCCAAGTCTGGTCCGTTGGGAGTACATTCGCTGCAGTACAGTGCTTCTTCTATGTTGGGATGGGTAAATTCACAAGGAACACGAATATTCAGCTCTGGTAGGAAGGTGGGTAAGATTTTATCTACGTCTTTCAATTTCTCGAACTGCTCAAAATCTAGTTGTATGCTTCCCATCTCTTTGTACCAGAATTCCACGTACACAGACGGACTTTCTGCTCTTACGTACACGTTACCACCTAGATGTCTCTCGAAGGACGCATATCTGTTATGTTGTAAGAAATGGACGGTGTCATTCAGATCGTCGAGGACGTATCTCAACATTATCCAGCGCACCACCGGGAAGTAGATGGTCTGTATACCGTTCTTCAATGTAACACCATGGCTGCTGACTTCCAGGTAGATTTCATCTCCCAAATGAAATGTAGACAGCTCTGGACAACATATCTCCATATCTTCGGTGTCTTCGTCCCTCACAACGGCAACAAGGTCTTCTCTGCCGACCAACATCAGAGCATGGCAAAAGGCATCGACAGCTGCAGGTCCTCTTTTTTGGAGCAAGTCCAGCAAAGCTTCTGTGCGTTTTTCACGCGGATTCAAACAGGCAAGAAATTCTTTTTCTTCTGCTGTCACAATCTGTTCTATTCTGGTCAAGACATCGTCGACTGGAGTCTCCTTCACCAACAGGACACGATTCTTGGCAAGTGGGTGAGCCATTCTAAATAAGAACGGCGAATGAGCCGGACACGGGTTTATATAGTCCAAGTCATTTGTCTCGACGGCTGTGATTGGTCATTAACTTATGGAACAAGAGTAGTGAAGTCAAAACTCTATGTTATGATTGGTTAATATTTATGCTTTCTGATTGGTCCACATTCTGTACACCTTCAATCCACTTTTTTGTTTCGTTACGACTTGTTTCGACAGGTTCAGACGTGTCCATACATGTTCCCTCAAAAGTCAGAGTTATCTCCCCCTTGAAGAACGCGGACGCGACAGAAGACACCTAGCAACATTGTACTAAACAACCCTTTGAATGGCCGCGACGAACGCGGACCTGATAGAAGACACCCCAAAAAACCATGGGTAATCCCAAGAGTTATGTCCCTTTGACGAACGCGGACCTGATAGAAGACACCCACAAAACGCGGGAACTCCCAAGAGTTAAGTCCCTTTGACGAACGCGGACCTTATAGAAGACACCTACAGAAATACAATGGTAACTGCTGAATGACCACGCCCGGATATTAGGTTAAACATTGGATTGCAGAACAACATTGAAAAGGGGTTGAAAAGGTATACCAACATTTAAAAAAGGGTGGGATAAGGGAGAAATTACTAAACATTAGATGTAAAGGGAAGAAAATATAAAGAATACCATTTAAAAAGGGGTAAAATGACATTCCCGACTTCCGGTCTACAACAGGTGCTACGCCCACGTCCGGTCGCGCATGTACATTGTTAAAAGGTCATTCAACACCCCTACGGGGTCTTTCACTCTTTTAACACGGCATTTCCGGTTAACATGGCTACTTACAGTAGATACATACCCACTTCCGGTCTATACCTGGGGCTACGCCCCACTTCCGGTCGCGCATGTACACTGTAGTAAGGTCATACAACACCCCTGTGGGATCACCTGTTGTTCCAACACGAATCTTCCAGTGTCTTGAATGTATTCTGCTACTGCCTGTTTCACTGATTTATGTTTTCTGCGTCTAGATGTATATGTTCTTGACGCACTGTAAAAAATGTGTTTAGGTCCTTAACGTTTTCCTAAACACATTTCGTGTCTCATATTTTGACATGTTCTATACCTTAAACATGTATAGACCCTAAACTTGTTTAGTGCCTAAACACGTTTAGGTTTTATGTGTGTAGCTTATAAAACATATTTAGACATTATGTGTTTAGGTCATTTATTTTCAAAAATATTAATAAACTGTTGAGATAACCTACAGAGTTTGGCAGTGCATCTTTGAGTTTATATGTTAATTGATCAGTCTTGAATATTTGGAACTTGATGGTGATTAATGCTCATAAGGTTTTGAAATTATAAATAACAAAATACCGAGGCTACTGTGAATTTAGGTAATGCATATGCGCATTTCGACAACTTATGTCTCATCAGTGCAGATTAAATCAAAACGTTTGGAAATCCATGAACCGAAAAATTTGTAAAAGCTGATAGAGAACAAATCACCAAAAGGATCTAAATAGGAAAGCCAAAATCAGCTAAGGACAGAGCTATGCAAGAGGGAGATACTTCTTAGGTTTAAACACAATTTTCTTAAATCTAGATATTGAAAATCTCTAAAATAAAATCGGTTTTCGGGCCAGCACCGAGGTACTGGCTACTGGGTTGGTGAATATCCTCGAGGACTAACAGTCCACCGGCAGTGGCATCGGTCAAGCAGTAACAAATAACAAAATACCGAGGTTACTGTGAATTTAGGTTCTGCATATATATATATATATATATATATAAACTATAAGTGCTCAACATAGAAACATTTACAGTTGTAAGAAAATTGAATGAACAAAATTATACTTGTCTGTTTTTAAAGAAAACATGTTTAAACATAGAGATCTGACATGCCATTACAAAGTAAATAAAGGGCTACGCCGAGCGCAGCATGATACGACCGCAGCATGTCGTCCACTGAAATTTGAAAAAGTGTAATTTAAAGTGAGTATGGACATAGGAAAGAGCTTGACACAATAATTAGATGGACGCAATAAGGAGATTGTCCAAGTAATTAGCTGGACACAAACTAGGGAAAATAAAAATTAGCTCTTATGACTCCTTATGATTCCTCTTTGACCCTCTATAGCTCAGAAACGGTAAGAGCTACGCCCAATCCATTGACATGATGCTGAAAGCTTATATCAAGAGGAATCAAAAGAAAAAATCCCATCGAAATGCGATGAAAAATAAAAATTTAAGGTAATCTGTAAATTTACGATTTTGGCCCCCTTCGGCCCCTCATAGCTCGGGAACGGCAAGAGCTACGTCAAATCCGTTGAATTATAACTGAAAGCTTACATCAAGTAGAATCCAAAGAAAAAAATCCCATCGAAATCCGACGAAAAATTAATTTTTTAGGTTATCTGTAAATTTACGATTTTGGCCCCCTTCAGCCCCTCATAGCTCGGAAACGGTAAGAGCTACGCCAAATCCGCTGACATATAACTGAAAGCTTACATAAAGAGGAATCAAAGAATAAAATCCCATCGAAATTCGATGAAAAATAAAAATTTTAGGTTATCTGTAACTTTACAATTTTGGCCCTTTTCAGCCCCTCATAGCTCCGAAACTCCGAAACGGTAACAGATACGCCAAATCTGTTGACATACTGCTGAAAGCTTACATCAAGAGGAATCCAAAGAAAAAAATCCCATCCACATCCGACAAAAAATAAAAATTTTAGAATATCTGTAAATTTACAATTTTGACCCTTCAGCCCCTCAAAGCTCGGAAACGGTAAGAGCTACGCCAAATCGGTTGACATAGTACTGAAAGCTTACATCAAGAGGAATCCAAAGAAAAAAATCCCATCGAAATCCGATGAAAAATAAAATTTTTTGGTTATCTGTAAATTTACGATTTTGGCCCCCTTCGGCCCCTCATAGCTGGGTAAGGAAACAAGTTACCAAAAATCTAATAGTAGAGTGCTACGATAATTTTTCATTAGGAATCCTTTAGAAAAAATTGCATCAAAATCGGACTAAAAATAAAAAAATGAAATTTTTGAAATTCGCCCCTTTTGGGCCCCATTTATCTCGTGAACGGTACATGCCACGTAAAATCCGTTGGCATATTCAGATTGGAAATTTTCTAAGGAGTTTACTGAAAGAAAACCCATCAAAATCCGATAAATAATAAAGAATCTACAGTCAAATATGTGAAAACAACCAATTTAACCCCTTTTGGCCCCTTTTTCTAAAACGGGCGGGCCAGGAACATTAAATTATAGCCCGGGCTAAAGCATGTGCCAAGAAACATCATACTAAAATTTGAAAATGATCTGTTCACTGGAACCAAAGTTGTGCTGGCCACAGACACAAAAATACCCAATTTTACCCCTTTTTGGCCCCTTTTTCTGAAACGGGTGGGGCCATAAACCCGAAATTAAAACCCGGGATAGCCATTATGCCAAGAAACCACATACTGAAATTTGAAGATGATCCGTCCACTAGAAACAAAGTTATGCTGGCCACAGACGCCGACGCCGACGACTGCGCCATAACATAAGACGACCGCAAAAGTTTTGCGGTCGTATAAAAACTGATCAGATGAAATGAAATATATTACTTCAAGATGAAGACCAACAATAAAAACTTTATTCCTTCAAAACATTTTATGTTATCCTCACACGTATTTAATACAACACTTTTTCCAGTCGTCAAAATTTGTAACAAAATGATCACTTGTTATAGTTGTCATGGATTAATTTGGTCGACAGCATCATAAAATATAATAGGATATAGAATACAAATATCATAGGATATAGAATACAAATATCGTAGGATAAAGAATACAAATATCATAGGATAGATATCATAGGATATAGAATACAAATATCATAGGATATAGAATACAAATATCATAGGATATAGAATACAAATATCATAGGATATAGAATACAAATATCATAGGATATACAATACAAATATCATTGGATATAGAATACAAATATCATAGGATATAGAATACAATTATCATAGTATATAGAATACAAATACCATAGGATATAGAATACAACTATCATAGGATATAGAATACAAATATCATAGGATATAGAATACAAATATTACAGGATATAGGATACAAATATTACAGGATATATAATACAAATATAATAGGATATAGAATACAAATATTACAGGATATGGAATACAAATATTACAAGATATAGAATACAAATATCATAGGATATAGAATACAAATATTACAGGATATAGAATACAAATATCATAGGATATAGGATACAAATATCATAGGATATAGAATACAAATATCATAGGATATAGAATACAAATATTACAGGATATAGAATACAAATATCATAGGATATAGAATACAATTATCATAGGATATAGAATACAAATATCATAGGATATGAAATACAAATATAGGATACAGAATACAAATATAATAGGATATAGAAGACAAATATCATAGGATATAGAATATAAATATTACAGAATATAGAATACAAATATCATATGATATAGAATACAAATATCATAGGATATAGAATACAAATACAGTCGAACCTCGTTGTGTCGAACTCGGTTGTCTCGAAAACTCGGATGTGCGGTCCCGGCAAATTTCCCATTTGATTAATACATTTTTACCTCTGATGACTCGAACTCGGTTGATTCGAAATCTCGGATAACTCGAGTATAATATATGGTCCCGTCGGAAATTTCAAACGCAATTTTACCTCGATATGTCGAAGTTTAATTATGCATTCGAGAAAGAACAGTAACATTTCCAATAAATTGAATGTCTAACGTGTAAATGTCTTTTGTCAGATACGCGTGTCCAAGGGGAACTCAACCGCGCTTTTCTTTGATTTTTGTCGGAACGAATTTGAATGACCCAAGCGAAAATAAATTGGAAAAAAATAATTTGTGATTATAAAGGAGTATAATTATAGCTTTTATTTTTAAAATAAAGAGCTTTTCAACTCAATGCCAAACAGTCCACATTTTCTTAAGAAATATTACAGCCTAGTTTCGTTTCAAAATTTGCATTGTGAAATCTAAGTTGGCACTTACCCATTACGTAATACGTGTTTGGACTCTCTCTTTAAAAAAAATAATAGTGCATTCACGCTAATATTTTTGTTTATAATCATTTTTTTACCAACAAATATGCAACAGTTACAGTGTGTACATCAACGGGAAATGCATTTAACAAAAATAGACCATGTTATGTTCTTGTCTGTTGTTTATCTCACAAGGAAAAAAATGTCTTTATCCATACCTCGGATGTCTCGAACCTCGGATAACTCGAACAATTTTCGATGGTCCCTTCAACTTCGACTTATCGAGGTTCGACTGTATTACAGAATATAGAATACAAATATCATAGGATATAGAATACAAATATCATAGGATATAGAATACAAATATTACAGGATATGGAATACAAATATTACAGGATATAGAATACAAATATCATAGGATATAAAATACAAATATTACAGGATATAGAATACAAATATCATATGATATAGAATAGAAATATCAAAAGATATAGAATACAAATATCAAAGGATATAAAATACAAATATTACATGATATAGAATACAAATATCATAGGATATAGACTACAAATATCATAGGATATAGAATACAAATATTACAGGATATGGAAAACAAATATTACAGGATATAGAATACAAATATCATAGGATATAGAATACAAATATCATGGGATATAGAATACAAATATCATAGGATATAGAATACAAATATCGTAGGATATGGAATATAAATATCATAGGATATAGAATACCAATATTACAGGATATAGAATACAAATATCATATGATATAGAACACAAATATCATAGGATATAGAATACAAATATTACAGGATATAGAAAACAAATATCATAGGATATAGAATACAAATATCATAAGATATAGAATACAAATATCATAGGATATAGAATACAAATATCGTAGGATATAGAATACATACAAATATCATAGGATATAGAATACAAATATTACAGGATATAGAATACAAATATAATAGGATATAGAATACAAATATCATAGGATATAGAATACAAATATCATAGGATATGAAATACAAATATAGGATATAGAATACAAATATAATAGGATATAGAATACAAATATCATGGGATATAGAAAACAAATATCATAGGATATAGAATACAAATATCATAGGATAAAGAATAAAAATATTACAGGATATGGAATACAAATATAACAGGATATAGAATACAAATATTACAGGATATAGAATACAAATATTACAGGATATAGATTACAAATATTATAGGATATAGAATACAAATATTACAGGACATAGAATACAAATATCATAGGATATAGAATACAAATATTACAGGATATAGAATACAAATATTACAGGATATAGAATACAAATATCATAGGATATAGAATACAAAAGGATCCAACAATATAGCTCAAGGATCCAACAATGTAGCTCAAGGATCCAACAAT
>MJUU01007220.1:0-16371 GCA_002080025.1 Modiolus philippinarum
GGGTTTAAATAAAAGGTGCATTAGCAAATTCGTTTTGCCCGACCCCGGAGGGCCCACGGCGAGTAACCGGAAGTAATCACTCGGCATATTTTTTACTCCTTGTATTGTTTTAAAATTATTTGTATTAGACTTTTCTGAAAAATATACGGGAATCGTTGTCATTTTTTATAACCCGAATATTTATTAGATAAAAAATTATGAGTGTATTTCAGGTAGGAGGGTGCATAATCGTTATGACAAGTAATAATGTTTGACTTTTATAATAAAAAAATCAGTTAAAAAAAATGCTTGCATATGATTTGACCAATCTAAAAAAAAATAAAAACAAAGGTGTATGGTTTTTACGAAATACTTGACATTCAAGGGGAAATCGTATATTTATATTATCCTTTTAACAATATATTCGTTATAGAGAGAGTAATTGGTGACGACCTGTCAGAGTTACTAGAAATATATAGGAATCAAAAGAATAGAACAAGAGATACACGTCAGTGCCTACGGCAGTGTTATGTATAACCCGTGTCATGTACCAAGTCTTTGTTTTAGTTATGAGATGCTTAAACCGCAAGCAACGTAAAAAATGTGAGTGAACTAAGACCTCATTAAAAATCTAGCCCGTTTTACCCGTCTCAACTGTAGTAAATAACAAATCTTACATGTTTGTTTTTTTCTATAGTGTCGTAGGTAGTAGTTAACTATGGGGAAAAATCTGCGGTTTTCAAAAAACGTTTTTTGAAAACCGCAGATTTTTCCCCATAGTTAACTACTGACATTTCAATATATAAATTTGTTTTCGGTCACTGTGACCTTCACTAACCTTGACCTTTGACCTACTTTCTCCAAAATCAATAGAATTCCTCCCCTCCTGGTATCCAACAATAAATAAAAGTTTCATTTCAATTGGATGTAGACTTTTTGAGTTATCATCCAGAAACAAAATTTTTCTGAAATTTTCAGTCTATTTTTGGTAACTGTGACCTTGACCTTTGTCATACTTTCTCCAACATCAATAGGGTTCCTCCCCTCCTGGTATCCAACAACATATCCAAGTTTCATTTCAATAGGATGTAAACTTTTGATTTATCATCCGGAAACCAATTTTTCTGAAATTTTCAGTCTATTTTCGTCCACTGTGACCTTGACCTTTGACCTACTTTCTCCAAAATAAATAGAGTTCCTCCCCTCCTGATATCCAACAACATACCCAAGTTTCATTTCAATAGGATGCAAACTTTTTGAGTTATCATCCGGAAACCAAATTTTTCTCAAATTTTCAGTCTATTTTCGGCTATCGTGACCTTGAACTTTGACCTACTTTCTCCAAAATCAAAAGGGTTCCTCCCCCATAATACCTAACAATATATCCAAGTTTCATTTCAATTGGATGTACACTTTTTGAGTAATCATCTGGAAACCAAATTGACCTTTGACCTACTTTCTCCAAAATCAATAGGGTTCCTCCCCTCCTGGTTCCCTAAAATATGTCCCAAGTTTCATTTCAATTGGATGTAAACTTTTTGAGTTACCATCCGGAAACCAATGTTTGACTTTAGGCCATGGGCTGAAATCACTTTCCGTGCAACCCCCCCCCCCCCCCCCCCCCCCACTTATGATCCAGATTGATTTTTTCAGTCCTTTTATATTCCCTCTTCAAAATAAAACATGTTAATACGAACATAACCTGCACGCATAGACAGTACACCACACAAAATTCTTGTATTTTAGTTTTATTTTTAATTCTATCTTTTAAGCTCCATAATTTTTATGCAGATAAGTTAGATGTACTGAAATTTGGTATCAAATTGAAGCTTATTTAATATACTTTACAATGAACACATGTTTTGGCACATTACGCTATTTTTATAATCTGGGGATGCAATAAAATACCCCCACCCTGCCAAAAATATCGAAAATGACGATTTTTAAGCTTTCAATTCCTTGCAGATAAATAAATCTCATCATTTGATCTAGTTTTATGCCTAATTTCTCAGTTGTGATACAATGTTGAAAAATAAGACCATTAAAGTCCTTAAAATTTTGATTTTCGGCATAAATTTTTTGAAAAATGAAAATTTTCGGAATTTTAGATATTTTCACAATTTCGTCTTTCTTACTTCTGGATCGTATAAATATGAATATATATCTAATAATTGCTAATGCAATTATGATTTATGATATGTAAGCAACAAATTACGTGACAAAATTTTAGAGTCAGCCTTACAGTGGGATCAGAAATGCCAAAATTAGCACCCCTCCCCCTTAAAATTAAGAGAAAATTTAAAATATTAAGGCTCTAAATGATAGAAAGATAATGTCTGATGCAAATTATTGTGTGTACATGTATTTCACTAAGCTGACATGCAGAAGCCCATTTATGTAGATTTTAACTTTTCAGGGACCTTTTTGTAGCCCTTCTGCTCTAAATATTATGAAAAATGGGAATTTTCCGTTTTTCAGAACTATTGCTAATTTGATTTAGAGATGTAAAAAACTTCACGAATTTGGTATCTAACGTAAAAATGTTGATAATAATTGTTCACTATATCTAAGCTATTAGAAAGTATGCTTTAATTTGAACATTTTAGACTAACTAAACTGTCATAAATTGCAAACATACTACCCCCCCCCCCAAAAAAAACAAAAAAACCACAACAATTTATTTCATTTTATTCAGCTTGAAAAGCCATTGTATAAAGGTCCAATAATATACATTTCAAACACAAAAATGCACAGAGACTCCCATATATAACAAATAAGATCATGCGCGTGATTTATGGGCAGTAATACAACAATTAAACTTTGAATTTTGTAACATTCCGAAATGCTGAAAATTCCGATTTTTCACAAAAATCGCCCAAATATTCAATTTCACCCATATTTTCTGCGTTAAAATTGCATATTACGATATATCAAATGCATATTTTAAAAGAAAGTAAAAATATTAGTATGTTTTGTTCATATATTTGTAAAGACAAACATATTTTTGACACTTTTTAGCATCATTTTCTTCGGGGTAGGGGTAAAATTTTCGGTATTTAGAGTTACATTGAACACCCCTGGTTTTTCTACACATTGTTTTAAGATAACTTATATATCCCCAAGAACAATGAATTGGCATACCTGCAGATAAATCTTGGACAAATCAGAAATGCTGAAAATTCCGACTTTTCACCAATTTTGTACCAAATATTGAGTTTAATCTGAAAACTTGGACTTAAAATGACAAATCATGATAAGATTAATGCAACATTTTTATATCCAATGCAGACTTTGCGGGTTTTGGTTATTTTTATGCGAATATAGACCAAAAATGACTTCTTTAGGGTGAATTTGTTGGGGTAGGGGTAAGATTTTAGGTATTTAGAGTCACATTAAACACTCTATGCTTTTCTAAACAATGTTTTAAGACAACTTATGTATCGCACAGAACAATTAAATGGCAAAGATTTGACATATATTACAACTAAACAGTGAACGTTGGACAAATTTGAAATACAAAAAATCCCCATTTTTCATCAATTTTGGGCAAAATATTGAGTTTAAGTCAACAAATTCGTGTTAAAATACCAAATCATGATGTTATTCATGCAACATTGTGATATTGAAAACATATTATTCGTGTTCTTGTTTTTTTATGCGAACAAAGACATAAAATTGACAATTTAAGGGAATATTTGTTGGGGTAGGGGTAAGATTTTCGGTATTCAGAGTCACATTAAATACTCCTTCATTTTTTAAACACTGTTTGCAGACATCTAATATATCCCTTAGAACAATTAATTGGCATATCTGCAGATATATCCTCTAGACTTGACAGTGAACTTTGACCAAATCTGAAATGTTGAAAATTCCCTTTTTTCCTCAATTTCGGGCACAATGTTGAGTTTAAGTCAACAAATGGCTGTTAAAATATCAAATCGTGATGCAATTCATGCAATATTGTGATACTGAACACACATTTTGCGTGTTTGAGTTAATGTTATGCGAACATAGACAAAAAATTTACAATTTTAGGGAAAATTTGTTAGGGTAGGGGTAATATTTTCGGTATTCAGAGTCACATTAAACACTCCTTGTTTTTCCAAACAATGTTTTAAGACAACAAATGAATCGCTTAAATCAATTAGATGGCAAATCTGCAGATATATCCTTCGGATTTGACATATTTAACGATTTAACATTGGACTTTGGACAAATCTGAAATGTTGAAAATTCCCATTTTTCATTAATTTTGGGATAAATATTGAGTTTAAGTCGACAAATGGCTGTTAAGATAGCAAGTCATAAAGTAATTCATGCAATTTTGTCTTAAACAACACACATTTTGAGTGTTCTGGTTATTTTTATGCGAACATAGGGAAAAAATTTAAAATTTTAGGGAACATTTGTTGGGGTAGGGGTGAGATTTTCGGTATTCAGAGTCACATTAAACACTCTTTGTTTTTCTAAGCAATTTTTTGAGACAGCTTATACATCCCTAAGAACAATTAATTGGCATATCTGCAGATATATCCTCCAGATTTTCAATGTATAACGATTTAACAGTGAACTTTGGATAAATCTGAAATGTAGAAAATGCCCATTTTTCATAATTTTCGGTCAAGATATTGAGTTTAAGCCAACAAATGGCAGTTAAAATACGAAATCACAATATAATTCATGCAACCTTGTCATATACATCACACAATTTGAGTGTTCTGGTAATTTTTACGCGAACATAGACAAAAAATTGACAATTTTTTAGTAAATTTGTTGGGGTAGGGGTAAGTTTTATGGATGTAGGAAGTTTATAATACTTCAAAACGGCCATAATTTGTACCAGTTGTAAAGAAGACATTATGTACTTCCATTTTATTTCATCTTGTCGTGAATTTGAACCACTCATAGATAAGACGAGACAAAACAGGGATAAAACTTAGTCGAAAACGAAAATATTCAAAGATGTGTTTTATTTGTCTATTTAAAAGTGATAGTTTGGTCATTCAAAAGATATTTACATAATGTTAACATGCTTAATTTTTAAGGAAGGACATTAAAAGACTAAAAACGATTCCAAGAATTATGAAATGAAAAATATACTGGTTTCTAAGGACCGTTGAACTTGCACAATTTCGAGAAAAATCTTAAAATTTACGTCAACATTTCGAAGGGGTAGGGGTAAGATTTTTCAATTTTGATAACATATTGGGTATAGAAATGGTACTTAGTTGGAATATTTGTTAAGCCTATACCATAGGCTATCATTCTATACCACTTTTTCATAACTGAGTGGCACCAATTAACAATTTGAAGCAATTGAAAGAAAAAATTTGATCAAAAACGAAATTTTCCAAAATTTCGTTGGGTGGGTCTAAAAAAGGGGCCTGTTCTAATATTGCGTGCAGGTTATGCTCATGTTAACATGTTTAATTTTGAAGAGGGGATATAGAAGGACTGAACTGAAAAATATGGGTGGGGATCATAAGTGGGGGGGGGTGTGCACGGGGGGTTATTCCAGCCCATGGACTAAACTGCATACCAAATATCAATGGGCAACTATGAGTGGTTGATGGTAAACAGACACAAGAAAAAACTTAAACATTGATAAAAAAGTGCAAAATTTTGAAGTCAGCGGAGCATGACTGCAGAGGCGTAGAAAACGCCACTGAAACTGAGCTGCAATGATGCAAATGCAACTGCATACCAAATATCAATGAGCTACTATGAGTGGTTGATGCTAAACAAACACAAGAAAAAACTTAAACATTTGAAAAAAAATAATTCAAAATAATTCAAAATTTCTAAGTCAGTGGAGCATGACTGTGGGGGGCATAGACATAAAACGCCACTGAAACTGAGCTGTACTGATGCTAATGTAACTGTATACCAAATATCAATGGTCAACTATGAAAAAAAAGAAGAAAAAAAATCATAGGTAACCCATGTTCAGACCAATGGATTTATCTCGAAACTTGTAAGTCTTACTCGATCAATCCGCCAGGGGTGTCTAATTGCACCGATGCTGTAGGGGTGGGTATGGAGGCAAAATTGAACATGTTCGCGGATTATACACAACTTCTTAATAAAACTGAAAGGTCTATTGAAGAAACATTTAAGGTAATTGAAATTTACGAAAAGGCATCAGGGGCAAAAATGAATAAAACTATGGGGATGTATTGAGGGAGATGGCGAAATCAAAAAAAAATCAAGTGGTCGAAACAACCATTGAAAGCTTTAGGGGTTATGCATGGATATTGGGTAGAATTGGATAAAATTTGGTTTGAAAAAAATTAACAAAATTAAATCGTGTATGGCTGTCTGGAAGTCTAGAGATCTGACATTTGATGGGAAAGTTTTAATTATTAAATCGTTTGTATTATCGACGATAGGTTTCGAAATTGAAATGCGTGGAATACCGGATAAATATGAACGCGAAATAAATAAGCTAATTTTGTATGGGATGGGAAAACAAATCAGATTTTGCGTGAAGTCTGTTGCCAGCCAAAATCGAAAGGGGGTATGGGGTATGGGAATGATAAATCTGAAACATTTTATCAAATCGAAACATATTAAAAGTATGCATTGTTTAATTAATTCGGAGCGAGATAAGTGGAATGCCATAGGTAAAATTTGGCTTACATCACATGATGAAAAATTCGATACAGATTTTTTCCTGTGTACATGTTCAAGCGCTTAGGGACTAGACAACGTACGTCTCCCTATTTATTATCAAACTCTTTTGGATTCTTGGACGGAATTTCAAAATCTGAAGAATTCTCGACAAAAACCGAACTTCTTGAACAAAATTTATTCGGAAATTCAAACATAGGTAATCAACGATTACAAAGTTCGCCTCGTTGTGGCACATGGACACAGAAACCCGCTTTGGTCAGGGTGCTCATTTAACATCCCTATACAAAGGCTAGATGATCTTACCATGTCCAGTAACCGAGACCTGAATTCAGACGTAAACTTGAATGTGAGTCAATCATGCGGAAAATATAGGTCAAAGTGACCTAATTTTGCCTGGATGCTGACCTACCCCAAAAGATGCATGCACATGCAAGGTAAGTTGATACTCATACCATGTACAGTTACTAAGATCTGAACTCGGACGTAAACTTGAATGTAAGTCAATCATGCGGAAAATATAGGTCAAAGTGACCTAATTATGCCTAGATGCGGACCTACCCCCAAAGACGCACGCACATGCAAGGTTAGATGATCCTACCATGTACAGTTACTGAGATCTGAACTCGGACGTAAACTTGAATGTAAGTCGATCATGCGGAAAATATAGGTCAAAGTGACCTAATTTTGCCTGGATGCTGACCTACCCCAAAGATGCATGGATGATCCTACCATGTACAGTTACTGAGATCTGAACTCGGACGTAAACTTGAATGCAAGTCAATCATGCGGAAAATATAGGTCAAAGTGACCTAATTTTGCATGGATGCTGACCTACCCCCAAAGATGCATGCACATGCAAGGTTAGATGATCCTACCATGTACAGTTACTGAGATCTGAACTCGGGCGTAAACTTGAATGTAAGTCAATCATGCGGAAAATATAGGTCAAAGCGACCTAATTTTGCCTGGATGCTGACCTACCTCCAAAGATGGATGCACATGCAAGGTCAGATGATCCTACCATGTACAGTTACTGAGATATCAACCCGGACCTAAAATTAAATGCAAGCCAGTCAAGCGGAAAATATAGGTCAAAGAGACCTAATTTTCTTGGAGGCTGTGAGTTAGCCCAAGATGCATCTGTACACAAAGTTTGATGACCCTACCCTTCATAGTTACCAAGATATATACCTAAATGCGGACGCGGACACGGATGCGGACGCCGGGGGTACGTTGAGGCGAACTAAAAATTATATTCAATGGCAATGTTTTGTTTTATGTTAATTTTTCGAAAAGCGGGATTAAAAAGGTTAAAAATGTGAGGGATATACATGTCAATTCATTTAAAAATACAGGGGAAATATTTAATAAGCTTTCAGATAAAAGGAATTGGATATCGCAATATAGTCGAATTAAAGCAGCTTTTACGAAGATATGATAGTCAGATATTGTTACTAATAAGTCGAGTACACCTTTTACAATTAAAAACAATTTACAATTTGTTAGGAATAAAACCGGTGTTGTCATGGAAACAGTGGATATAAAGTTAAAAGATATCCAGTGTTTTTATGAAAACTCTGTGATTCCAAACTGTCAGAACAAATGGGAGTTATTATTTAACCATGAATTTAATTGGGAAAACATCTGGGTCAATTTACATAAAAACTTTGGGAATAGGAAGGCAAAAAAAAACTCAGTGTAAGATTATTCATAATATAGTCTACACTGAAGAACTACTTCAAACAAGAGGCTCTCAAGAGCCTGTATCGCCCACCTGGGCCACGGCTGACATATGCATTTAAAATAATCCCAATGTTTTAAGGGCATCATTTTTAAATTTGTTAATAGACATTTATGTTATATTATCTTAAGTTAAACTATATTAAAGACTGGCAGCTATTTTGGATGGGGGTGCAGTTATAATGTTGAAACTATGATCCCTGCTGGCAGTCATCTTGGATATAGCGCGGATCTGAAAAACAACTTTTTGCAGGGGACCATCTGGGGACTATTGTGGCCATGTTTGGTTTCAATTGGCCTATAGTTTCAGAGGAGAAGATCTTTGAAGTTGTTTTCCCATAGGGTCCAATGTTATAACTATGACCCCCACTGGCAGCCATCTTGGATATAGTGCGGATCTGAAAAAACAACTTTTTTGAAGGGGACCATCTAAGGACTATTGTGGCCAAGTTTGGTTTCAATTGGCCATGCAGTTTCAGAGGAGAAGATCTTTGAAAGTATTTTCCCATAGAGTCCAATGTTAAAACTATGATCCCCGCTGGCTGCCATCTTGGATATAGCGCGGATCTGAAAAACAACTTTTTTGCAGGGGACCATCTAAGGACTATTGTGGCCAAGTTTGGTTTCAATTGGCTCAGTAGTTTCAGAGGAGAAGATCTTTGAAAGTATTTTCCCACAGGATCCAATGTTAAAACTATGATCCCCGCTGGCAGCCATCTTGGATATAGGTCGGATCTGAAAAACAACTTTTTTTAAGGGGACCATCTAAGGACTATTGTGGCCAAGTTTGATTTCAAATGGCCATGTAGTTTCAGAGGAGAAGATCTTTGAAAGTATTTTCCCATAGGGTCCAATGTTAAAACTTTGATCCCCGCTGGCGGCCATCTTGGATATAGCGCGGATCTCAAAAACAACCTTTTTTGCAGGGGACCATCTAAGGACTATTGTGGCCAAGTTTGGTTTTAATTGGCCAAGTAGTTTCAGAGGAGAAGATCTTTGAAAGTATTTTCCCATAAGGTCCAATGTTAAAACTATGATCCCCGCTGGCGGCCATCTTGGATGTAGCGCAGATCTGAAAAAACAACTTTTTTGCAGGGGACCACCTAAGGACTATTGTGGCCAAGTTTGGTTTCAATTGACCCAGTAGTTTCAGAGGAGAAGATCTTTGAATGAAAAATTTACGCCGGACGGACGGACGGCGGACGAAAAGTGATGGCAAAAGCCCACCCTGGCTATAGCCAGGTGAGCTAAAAATGAAGAGATCGAATGGTGCTTGTCCTTTTTGTGGAGAAAGGGAAACTTTATTGCACCTTTGTGTAAAATGTAAATTAATTGATGAAGTTTGGTCTGATATTTTTAAAAAATTCAACACTATCTGCGATAGCAGAGAACTTGATTATTTATAAAAATCAGATAAGTTTTTTAATTTTGGAACAAGCATCTTGGACAAAAAAATTGATAGATTTATTAATTATTGACACGATATTAGTAACAGTAAGATGGGCAATTTGGAAATGTAGAAATATTGTAAAATATCAAAGGAAACAAATCACAACAAGAGGCTCTCAAGAGCCTGTATCGCTCACCTGGGCTACCGCTGACATATGCAGTTAAAATAATCCCAATGTTTTAAGGGCATTATTTTCAAATTTGTTAATAGATGTTATATTATCTTCAGTTAAACTATATCCCAGACTGACAGCTATTTTGGATGGGGGTGCAGTTCTGCTGTCACCTTTCTTGAAGGGGACCATTGAGTTTAATTTTGGTTCCATTTCAGAGGAGAACATCTTTAAATGCCTTCCGATAGGCTTCTGTTAGGTCTTAAGGTCAAACTATGTTCCCCACTGGGGCCATCTTGAATGCGATGCAGACAAGCAAGGGAAATTTTTCAAACGGGAACAACTACGGTCTGTTGTGACCAAGTATGTTTTCATTATTGGCCAAGTAATTTCAGGAGAAAATCTTTTAATGTTTTCTCAAAGGGTCAAATATTAAATCTGTTCACCGCTGGCAGCCATCTTGCATATAGCAAAGACCTGAAAAACAACTCTTTTGCTGAGCGGCAACCTAAAGACTGTTGTGGCCAAGTTTGGTTCCAATTGGCTGAAAAGTTTCAGAGAAGATTTTTAATGTATTTTCCCATAGGGTGCAATGTTAAAACTATGTTCCCTGCTAGCGGACATTTTGGATAAAGCACAGATCTGAAAAATGACTTTTTTTGCAAGGGGCCACCTAAAGATTATTTTGGCCAAGTTTGGTTCCAATTGGCCCAGTAGTTTCAGAGGAGATCTTTAAATGTGTTTTCCCATAGGGTCCAATGTTAAAACTATGATCCCCGCTGGTGGCCATCTTGGATATAGCGGGGATCTGAAAAACAACTTTTTTGCAGGGGACCATCTAAGGACTATTGTGGCCAAGTTTGGTTTCAATTGGCTCAGAGGTTTTAGAGGAGAAGATCTTTGAAAGTGTTTTCCCATAGGGTCCAATGTTAAAACTGTGATCCCCGCTGGCGGCCATCTTGGATATAGCGCAAATCTGAAAAACAACTTTTTTGTAAGGGACCATCTAAGGACTATTGTGGCCAAGTTTGGCTTTAATTGGCCCAGTAGTTTCAGAGGAGATCTTTGAAAGTGTTTTCCCATAGGGTCCAATGTTAAAACCATGTTCCCTGCTGGCGGCCATCTTGGATATAGCGCGGATCTGAAAAACAACTTTTTTGCAGGGGACCATCTAAGGACTATTGTGACCAAGATTGGTTTCAATTGGCTCAGTAGTTTCATAGGAGAAGAGCTTTGAAAGTGTTTTCCCGTAGGGTTCAATGTTAAAACTATGATCCCCGCTGGCGGCCAACTTGGATATAGCGCGGATCTGAAAAACAACTTTTTTGTAAGGGACCATCTAAGGACTATTGTGGCCAAGTTTGGCTTTAATAGGCAAAATAGTTTCTGAGGAGAAGATCTTTGAAAGTATTTTCCCATAGGGTCCAATGTTAAAACTATTATCCCCGCTGGCGACCATCTTGGATATAGTGCGGATCTGAAAAACAACTTTTTTGCAGGGGACCATCTAAGGACTATTGTGGCCAAGTTTGGTTTCAATTGGCCCAGTAGTTTCAGAGAAGAAGATCTTTGAATGAAAAGGTTACGCCGGACGGACGACGGACGAAAAGTGATGGCAATGGCAAAAGCTCACCCTGGCTATAGCCAGGTGAGCTAAAAACCTCGATTCTTCGTATGGCAGAAACTGAATTTCAATTTGTTATTAGCCATATGGGTCAGAGGTCTGGTCGATTACAATCGTTTATTTCTTGCACAAACACACTAAGATGTTAATTTCATGACTACATAAACATATATAATCTTTGTATTAATCCATTTATGTTGTTAAAACTGTGTTAATTACTCTAAGAAAAGATCTGATTACCTTGACTGGATCAGTGACCATCTTTGGCTTAAGTGACGACACATGATTGAGTTTTTCACTGGATATCCGCGCACAGGTGTAGGGCGAGTTGGGGAAGGTATTTTATAGGCAAATTAAAAGTTTTTAAATGTTATTATTAGTATTAGTGTAATGTAATGTAAGTGTAATGTGATTATAAATTATTAAATTTAATATTGTATGATTGTTAATATTGTTCAAACGTGTGCCTCTCATTTTTTTCCCTGGTAATGGAGAGTTTGTATAAACAGGGGCCCTTAGGTATGCTTATCCCTGGGCTACCTATGGTTCAATGTAACAGGATGTTGTTGAATAAATTATATAAAAGTTAAAAAAAAAACTAGAGAATGTGTCTGTAAGACACGGATGCCCCGCCAATAAATTTATCGCATCAGATTAACTCAAGTCAATCATTCATAAAATAAGTCCCCGTCACTGAATTGTGATGAAATCAAAAATTTAACCAAAGTCATTCAACCATAAAATGTAGGTCATGGTCACCTAATTGTTGGTGAAATGGGCAGATCTCCTTTAGCTGAATGTTACAGTGAAATATTATGATGCTACAATATATAGTAGTTGAGAAATATGCTTAAATACAAAACTTAACCAAAGTCACTGAAGCGTAAAATGTAGGTCACAGCCACCTAATTGTCAATGATTTGGGTAGTACTCATCAAGGCAATTAATTTGATGAAACATCAATGTCCTATAATGTGTAGTTGTTGAGAAATGGACTTAAATGCAAAACTTAACCAATGTCACTGAAGTGTAAAATATAGGTCTAGGTCAAAGCCAACTAATTGTCAATTATTTGGGTAGTACTCATCAAGGCAATTGATTTGATGAAACATCATTGTCCTGTAACATGTAGTTGTTAAGAAATGGACTTTAACACAAAACTTAACCAGAGTCACTCAACCATGAAATATAGGTCAAAGTATCAAACTGCCTAGTGAACTATGTAGCACTATCCAAGATCTACCTTCTGGTCTACTATCATTGTTCTATACCTTACAGTTTCTGAGAAATGGAGTTAAACGCAAAACTTAACCGGACGGACGGATGCAAGGACGGACAAGGGTAACACTATATGCCCCTTGCACATTCGTGGGCGGGGCATAATAAAAATGGTCAACTATGAGTGGTTGATGCTAAACAGACACAAGAAAAAAGTAAAACATTTGAAAAAAACAATTCAAAATTTCGAAGTCAGTGGAGCATGACTGCAGGGGCATAGACATAAAACGCCACTGAAACTGAGCTGTACTGATACTAATGCAACTGCATACCAAATATCAATAGGCTAGCACAGGTGGTGGATGTTAAACAGACCCAAGAAAAAACTTAAACACTTTTGGATGCCGCCACCGCCAGAATCACCATACCTATGTCTCACTTTTTTTGACTACCGTCGAAGGCTCATGAGGGAGGTGATTTTTTATTTTCATGTTATTGAAATGGGGCAAAAAGTAGGGTCAATGAGGGGCTTTTTTCAAGCCTCTTACTAAATGAGGGAGGGCCTGAGAACCAATATTTTTTTTTCCATGGCCCAAAAGGGTCTAATTTTCTAGCATGTTCATGAACCTCCATGTAATATGGTCCAATGTTACAGAGTTGTTTTTTAATGCATTTCTATATTTAACTATAGTATATTCCTTGCTGGCTGCCATCTTGGATGGGGTACCAACATAAAAAAAATTACAAACTTTGAGGGCAACTACCCAAGGGCCTTTGAGACTTAACTTGGTTTTAATTGTTCTAATTTTCTCCATTGTTAAACTATGTTCCCCATTGCGGTACATCTTAGATATGACAAACACTTGCCAGATATACAATTTTCAAAGAGAGCCAATGAAGGACAGTTATGGCCAAGTATGGTTCTAATTGGCCAAGTACTTTCAGAGGAGAAGATCTTTGAATATGTTTCCATAGGGTGTTAAATAAAGATCAACATTGGCAGCCATCTTGGACAAAAAGCAGAGTTGCAGAACACATTCTTTTAAAGGGAACCACCCAATGACTACAGGGATCAAGGTTCTGATAATACTCTGCAATTTCATCCATCTTTCAACTCTTTGCCATACAGTCCAATGTTAAAACCAAGTCCCCTGCTGACGGTTATCTTAAATATAATATGCGGACTTCCCCGACACATTTTTATGGGGGGCAAAAAAGAATGATTCTGATCAAGTTTGATTCCCTTTGGCCAAGTAGTTTCAAAGGAGAAGATCATTGAAAATGTTTCCCATAGGGTCCAATACTGATTTTGGATAAAGTACAAAAATGTAAGACATTTTTTAAAGGGGACCACCCAAGATGTAATTGTGGCCAAGTTTGGCTTCAATTGGCTTTGTTGTTTTAGACAAGATATTTGAATACTTATCCATAGGGTCCAATTTGCCCATTGGTTTCAGAGGAGACACCATTGAATGAATACTTTAAATGGCCAGACGATCCCAAATGACACCAAGTGATGGCAAAAGCTTACCCTGGCTATGACCAGATGGGCTAAAAAGTGCAAAATACTACAAAACAGAAAATAAGTTCACTGGGTAGGTAGATTTTAGTCATGCTGATCACATTTATCCTATGTCAGATTTTTGATATCTAGAACCATGTTTGAGTACTGTATAAGTGTTTTTTTTTTCGTGGGCCGCAAATTTCATGATTTCTTTCAAATTTGATTTTATTTTCGCGGGACTCAAATTTTCATGATTTCCTCTCATTACTATATAAAGTCTCATTTGAATTATTTCGCGGTATGCAGTTATCGCGGCATTAGAATCACCCTGAATAAAGCGAAAATTAAGTCCTCGCAAAATTAACCACTTACACAGTACAATTTACCCTTATGTGCTTTTTTTAGTAAGGGTCATGATGTTTGGTCCTTGGGCTAATCAAACACAATTTTGAATCTAGATACCCTGGTAATGATTCAGGCCAAGTTTGCTTAAAATTGGCTTGGTGGTCTCAGACGAGAATATTTGTGAAAGGTTTACAATTGAGTGACAGACAGATGATGGACACAGAAAGACACCAAGTGATGGCAATCCCTCACATGGCTATTAAGGCAAGGTGAACTAACCAGAGGCTCCCAGGAGCCTGTATCGCTCACCTAGTTTTCAGTTGCCACAATCAAGGTAACATTGTAAGTTATACAGTTGATCTTCAGTTTTTCAAACTTTCGTAGCTCGAACACCACCAATATCTTGAACTGTATTTAAAGTCTGATCATGTTGTACTATATTTCTTTGTTGGGCTTATTTGACAAAAAACGTTCTTGCTAAGGGCCACTTTCAGCACCAGATTTGAAGTCAAGACGTCATTTTGTAAATGGCAGTCAACAGATAATTTTCAACATTGGTTTTGAAGTCGCAACATCAATATCTATTTGGAAACCAAATTTCATAGAAATCAGACAATGTTGAATTGTGGCCATTTTATTTTAAAAATGGCTGTCAACGAACAATTTTTAACATCAGTTTTGAAGTTGCGACATCAAGACCTATTTGGAAACCAAATGTCATTGAAATCCGACAATGTTCAATTTTCCCGTCTTTTCTGGCAGCCATTTTAAAAATGGTGGTCAACGAACAATTTTCAACACCAGTTTTGAAGTTCCAACATCAATATCTATTTGGAAACCAAATTTTATTGAAATCGGACAATGTTGAATTTTTCCGCCTTTTTTGGTGGCCATTTTGAAAATGGCGGTCAAGGAACAATTTTCAACATCAGTTTTGAAGTCGCCACAGCATGGCAAACATTTCATCATTTTACACTTAACCTTCTATAGTTTTGGAAATAAAAGAAAAAAAATACGAAAATTAAAAAAAAATTCTGTGAAAAAAGGGCAATATTTATGGATTTTCTTCGAAATTTCAGGCTTGGTAGATCTTGATATGCTGAACATTTTTGCAATTTACACTTGACCTCTATCTGTTACACTTTTTGAAATAAAAAATAAATAAAGGGCTACGCCAAGCGCAGCATGATACAACCTCAGCATGTCGAATACTGAAATTTGAACATGAGTGCAATTCAAATGAATGAAGACACAGTAAAGAGCTTGATTGATTGATTGATTAGTTAGAGTTTAACGTCCTTTGAGCAATATTTCAGCTATATCAGGACGAGAACAAGTTAATCAATTCAAAACAAATTGTAAGTAAAAGAAGAAAGAAATAAAGGTGGAAGGGACAACCGGGGCAACGACTTTTGATTGCCACTGGAAAAGGGGAGAGATGGGTAGGGGCAGGAAATTTAGCCTTCTATACGACACCCAGTGCGTCTGCTCTCTTTAGAGAAATATAGAAGGGGTCTTTATACTGCATGGAGCGTGGCGTTTCTCCACACAGTTTGGCTACAATGGTTCGCGGTCAGGCTTTCCGTATTATAACCTGACTACCCCGCAAAGACAGGGCATTCCCCTATCCACCACCTGGGGACGCGCCCGGCAGCTCTGTAGCCAAAGCCCCTGAAAACCTATTCAGGTGCCGGGTAAAGAGCTTGATACAGTAATTAAATGGACACAATAAAGAGCTTGAATCAGTTGCAATTTTGGCCCCTTTG